>SNQJ01S0040575.1:47498-84203 GCA_010110895.2 Picea sitchensis | reverse complement strand
TATTTGTTGGTTTTAAGGACAGAAATGAAGGAAGCCAATCTTACCAATAGGACAGGCTGTTCAAGACAACCCACCTTAAATAGGTTAGACCTTCACTAGCATGATATAGATTATTATTGAATCCAATGTCACTAGATACTAAAGATACTAAACATTTATGCACTAGAGACTAGAGATATTAAACACTTAATGCAGATTCATGCTTGCAAAAACCTTCTTAGAATAATTTTAATTTAATTTTTTTAAATGTCCAGCATTATCTATGATACTTCAATATGAATGAGGCGTACGTATTTCAATTATATTCTGACTTAGGGAAGCATCTGCAAAATTCTGGATTTCAAGTCATAAAGGGAACAGGCTCGGCTTTAATTATAGGACAGGTTGCAGACAACCCACCTTGAATATGAAATGATTTCCGTTGTGCAGTCTAATTTTCTATTAACTAAATATGAGTTGAAGGTAGATATTGGACATTTACTACCAATTCAAGGTTGAACTGTCCAAGAATAATGTTAACGTGCTCAGTATTTACAAACCTTTAGTGAATGTCAATGATGTTCCAATATTTCTGAATGATTTAGTGCAAAACGTGTAATGGATAACATATTATCCACAGTTACATCTTGTAAATTGTAGTAGATTCGATAATCTTCTCGCTTAAGGAAGAGTATGTGATTTGATCGATGTTCTCTCAAAAAGGAAGAAAACCCCAAGTTTAGGTTACTCCACTACTGAACATATTACAAATGAAAGGATATTCTACAACATTTAGGCCATAAATTTCTCACATTCCATGATTTCAGCCTACTTTTCTTCCATCAACGAGAGGAATGCAATTTAAGAAGGCCAAACATCACAAATGCAATCACAGTTGTTTTAGTCAAAAATGTAACACCAAGCAGTAATTGGTTTTGGTTTAAACTTTAAATGGATATAATATTGACTTTGAATTTAGAGTTTTGAGTCTTGACAGATTGGTTGAATTTTATCATGATGTCCACTTTCTTACATGTTTTCTGTAACATCTTTCAGCTTTTTCAAAAACCAATTTTGCCAACTATTATTTTGTTAGCACCACAACTTATATGCTTAGGTGTAATTTCTTATTCGAGTAGCACTGACCATTTAAATGAAATGTAATGGCAGAATATAACGCTAGTCATTAAAATATATATAACGCTAATATTATATAACGCTAATTAACCCTAGCGGAATTTAAATGGTTGAATATAACATTAATGCAAATTTTGAATTGGCCGTGCAGGCTAAGTCGACAGCGTGGGCTCGCATGTAGCCCACGTGTCCCTCACTCCTATTTGCGGGAATAAACTATCGGCCTCCACCTTTAAACCCTAAACTTCCTTTTCTCTCCTTCATAAATTGTGGTTACTTGTGCAGGGAGGCGTGAGGGAGCATGGCCGCCATGGCGAATACAGTGCGCAGGCCCCTCTCGCGAGCTTCTCCTCCATGAGATTCAATATGTGGTGTATGGTAACCGGTTCTGGAGTGTAAGACCCTTCAAAACGCCCTGAATGCGTTCAAAACGACAGCCAATTCATAGCTATCACAGTCTCACTGCGAAAATAGTCTCGCTGATATGGAGATCAACAAGAGTAGCTATGGAAGGCTAGAAAGGTTTATGGCCGGTCGTATGTATGTTGATATGTCGGGTTACTGAGTGTGGCCTGAGATGCTTTTTTTCCGAGATTTGCCTACGTTTGAGCCTATGCAGTTTTCTTCCTGTGTTGGGTTTTCTGATACTTTCAATTTTATTTTTTCTTCATTTTATGATCGTGTTAGTCGTTGAGGTTTATATTTTTGTCGTTTTTGTTGTGTATGGTCACTCAAATTTTCGATGTCTTTAGAAAATGATAGATAATCATATGATGAGTCAAAGTGTTAATACGATTACCCTGTCGGGTTCCACCTCCATGAGATTAGCACGAGGATTAGTGGTTTGGTTGATAGCTAGTGACTTTAGTCGATTGTTCTTGGCTCAAGTTCAATGTTTGATTCGAACACTTAATTTAAAACCTTGTTATTACCAGTATTTAAGTCTCTCATAATCTCTTACTATTGTATGTTTTATTGTGAAATCTCATATCTAGGGTTTTGTTTTGGGTTGCTTTCAGGGTTTTCTATGTTCTTTCAGATCCGTCCTCTGGGTGGCCTGCAAACGAAATCTGTCCTCGGTCTTTTACAATCCGGAAGCCCGGCAAGTAACTGCAGAAACTACGCTGAGGCTCGCAAGCCCGTGAGCGATGACAATGAAGATATTGATGAGGTCGATTTTGAAGACAATGGTGACGAAGATATGGACTTCAACAAAGATTCGTTCATGATGGAGATGCGTTCTAGGTCTGTAATTGTTATTATTCCATTGTTCTGTTTGCTGACGAAAATAGGCTTTGTGTTTTAGGGTTTGGTGTTTGCGCTCACACTGCTTTGTGTGTTTCCTGTTAGTGTATTGAACGGTTCTTTGGTGTGTTGGCTGCACACTTGTGCTTGGCACTGGCATTTGGTGTTTTTGCTATGACAGGTGTACTACCAGTGTCAGTAGCTCCTGCAATGGCAATGTTATATTGAAAATATTTAATGTAGCGTGGGCGAGAAGCAGAAGGAACGACCTGTACATCACCAGTCAACATTGCTACCACTTGAGACATCGATGGACGCATTGTAGGCAAAACTTGAGTGCCAAGAAGGGCTACTTCAATCACTCTGAGGACTTCTTCTTTGTTACATGTTGATTCTATGTCAGGATCTATCAATTCTAGTGTTCGACATTCCTCATATAGATCCCAGGTCCATTCGAGAAGGTAAACCATTTTTTGTGGCAAGCTTGTGTCTGTGTTTCTTCTACCGCTCACAAGTTCCAAAGAAACTACCCCAAAGCTGAACACATCTGCCTTTTTCTGTAAGATGACCCCGCATAGCATATTCCGGAGACAGATATCCAATTGTGTCGGCAACTCTGGTGCTGCTGTGAGTTATCTTCTCATCGTATAGCCTAGCCAAGCCAAAATCTGCTATCTTAGGGTTCAGGGAGTCATCCAATAAAATGTTATTGGCTTTGATATCTCGATGAATTATCTGATTACTACACTCCTCGTGAAGGTAAGCGAGTCCACATGCAAACATTAGAGTGTCGGGCAAACATTTGCAGCCTGCTTTTTATTTGTGGTTCAATTTCACTTGAATCCACTATAAATTTGGTTAGTTCATGCTAAAACTAGAGTTTCTGGAAAAAATTTGCAGTTTTCTATTCAAATTATACCTAGCTAACGTTCTTATTGTTCTTTTCATCATTCCTAAACACAATTTTGTTTACCTTGTAGGTTTGAGAGCATTCTATACAAGCTGGAAAATTTGGATCACACAGCTCGAGAGAGAGTAGTTGGTTTAGGAGCAACCATTGGACCGACAATGAATGTAGGAGTGCTTATTTAAATTTATGGTTGGGTAGGTAGGCCCTTGGTTCTAGATTTTGAACCAAGGCTCTGATACCAAATGTAATGCCCATAAATATATATCTAAACATCATTATCCTCATAAGCAATTTATTTCTTAACTAAGACAATATTTATTCAGCATAATATTGACATTCATACCAGCGACTTTAGTAATTTAGATTCATCAAAGATTAATGATTTCATAGAAGAATAAAATAAATGCATAATTTAACAAGATTACCTAGTCCTGATGCTAATCTGCATTGCCAGCTGCCTTGTTGTTCTGTTGCTCTCCTACTACCTGCTACACAGTCCAGTCCTAGTCCTGTTGCAAACACAGAAAAATAATTTCCCAAAACTATTGTCCACCCTGCCAACTAGGAAAACGACCTAGCTCCAGGATATCTACGAATATTCTGGCCCTCCGAGCCCAAAACCTCTAGCAACCCGGTGTATGCCTGATCAATATGTCACAACCAGAAAAACCCGTTCCTCAATCTGAGCCCACCAATCTCACAGCCCCTCTCGGTTCTCTGCAATACTCAGAGCTCTCCCAAAATCATGGCCCTCTTCCCCTCGCATCCCCCCTCCAACTCCTTCCTTCCTTCCTTATCTCCCCCTTCACCGACACTCCTTCCTCCATTATATTCCTTATCCCTTCATTTAATTACCCTTATCCAAATGTATTGAATACGTTATCCCTTGTGGGATACATAACCCAATTTAATATTATATCATATTATCCACCATTAATTTAATACTTTATTTAATTAATGAATTAATTAATAATTAAATCAATCATTAACCATACTGATTAAAGAGTTAATTATACTTAAATTAATCATAATCAAGAATAACTAATTAATAACAAATAATTAGTTAAGGTTATTTTAATTAGCTAATCTTTTAGGATTACATTATTAAATTAATTATAATTTATAATCAAGGGTCGTTACAAAGTGTATTCTACATGATAGGTTTTTTATGAAAGACATGGGTCTACTACACTTCTTCCTTGGACTCGAGATCAGTCATGATGCATCAAAAATCAAACTGTCTCAGGCCAAATATGCTCGATATCCCCTTGAGAGATTTCACATGAAAAACTGCAAGTCTGCTCCTACTCCTTTACTATCATGAGTCAAACTTGAGGATGGTGGGGACACTCCACTGGTTGAAAAAAAACTGTATAGAAAGATAGTTGGGATATTTTTGTATCTCACACACTCCAGACTAGACCTCTCCTATGTAGTTAGCATAGTTTCCAAGTTCATGTAGGATCTGCATGAGATACATTGGAAGGATGCAAATCATATCCTTTGATACGTACAGGGAACCATCACCTTTGGGATTCATTATGTAGCAAAATCTACATTATATCTCATCGGTTTCACTGATTCTGACTGGAGTGGTGATAGCAGTGATCGCAATTTCACATCTGGTTACTCACTGAGTCTTGGTTCTGGGCATACCTGTTGGTTGAGAAAGAAGAAAATTGATATTACTCTTTCTTCAGTCGAGGAAGAGTAAAGAGGGGCAGTTAACATAACCATTCAAGCTATGTGGCTACAACATTTTCTCACTGAGTTGGGCATTCAATTTCATCAGTCAATCGTCATATGGTGTGACACCTAGAGCACTCTAAAGTTATGCAAAGATCCATTTCTGAGGCAGCGGATGAAGGACATTGAGATCCACATGCACTACATCCGGGACTTATTACACAAGGGGATCATCGACCTATAGTTCTATCCTTCAACAGAACAGACGACAAGCATCTTCACCAAGGCCTTCATTGAGCAGAAGTTCCATTCTCTACAAAGTCATCTTGGCATGAAGGACACAGTTTCCTAGAAATTGTAGTTCTTCTTTTCTTTTTTACATACATTGTACCTTGAGGGGGGGGTTTCCCATGATGTTTTCCCTCTTTCCTCACTTTATTTTAGTGTATATTTTTTATTTGAGTACCTAACATGGCCTCATTGCCAAGACCCATTCTCTATTTTCACCATAGTGATGTTCATGGGGGTTGTTGGAGTTACTTCACACACACCTAGGATTTATTTTTCCTAATTTTTTTCCTATGTTTATTATTATTTATCTAGTCTCCTAAAGTTTAGGGAGAATATTCCTCTAAGAGAATATTCTCTTCAGTTTTCACTTCAGTTTGACTAGTTGAGTGGAGTCTAGGTGTTGCATTGGTTTTGTCACCATGCCACATTGGGATCATCACCGGATTATGTGCATTAGCCTTGGTATAATAACCAAACTAGAAAATTACCCATGATTCCATGATATCCGCCTCACTTCACTCTGTTTTAGTCAGTTAACTAAAGACCGGTAGACTATTTAACTCAGTTAGGTGGTAGTTCACTCCTGTAACTACTCGAGAGACTATACTAGGTGGAAGTTCACTCCCGTAATTGTCGGCGTGTGTCCAAATCACTCTATACCACCACTATGGAGAATTGTCTTCACCTCCAGTGTGCATTAGTTGAGTTATACAAAGTATATCATGTGTAAATTATTCATTATTCATTACAGTTAATGATAATTCTTCCATTATTTCTCTCTTGCTTCTTCTTTCTCACTTTCTCTCTGAAAATGTGTTGGTATTTTCTAGCTAGATCTATTATGTGCAGGTTCAACACATTTACAATATTAAATAATGTATTTTGTTTATTTGATGAAAGGTCATAGTGCCCAAACAATTAAAGAGGCTAGTGTGCCTAGGAAATGTAATGTTTTGATCATTATTAATAATAAAATACATAGTGGGTTGCTAGACAAACAAGGACAAGGGTTATAGGGGGTTATGATTCCATGAGAGAGTGGGATTAAGGGGGATAAGTCATTTTATCATATTTTATTTACCCAAAAAAAATTTAATGGAGGGAAGTGGTTACATGTGCTTCTTTGGGAAAGGCCATGTGGTTCTTGATTTCAAGTAAATATATAAACCCATATTTGGGTTGTTTAGGGGTTCATTCATTGTTCATTGTTCCCACTCTTCATTATTTTCTCTCCATTCAAACTTTCCTTCATTCATCCTTGATCTTGGTGGGGGAAAGGAAAAACGAATTGTTGGGAGAGAAGCCATTACTGGCTGGATGTAGTGACTATTGGTGCATTCCATCCATGAAATAATGCCTACATTCCTGAGATGCATTGTCATGTACTAAATTTTATTCACAACTACGAGTCCTAAGAGTCCCAACACAAATATTCTTGACCAGATGCATTGGAGCCCTGGAAGGAGGTGGACATCCTGAGGGACTATGTGGCAGAGAAGGGAGTCCATCCTCTTGGGTTATAGACTGGAGAGAAGAGATATGGTGTACTTTGGATTTCTATGTGTTGAGGAATCTATGAGAGCTTGAATGTTGACTGGTTTGGGAAGCTGAGTGACACCCTGGAACTGTCATTGTGGATTGATATCCCTGGCTCGGGGGTGATATTGTTGTTGATACTTATAACAATAGTGTATATGGTTGGGTGGAACATCCTTGGTATACAACCAATTGGTGAAACATTTTGTTAAATATAAGTGCTCTATGCCATGTGTTTTTATGCTTATATATTTATTTTCGTTGTGTATTAATTATCATCTCTTAAATTTGTATTTATAATATGAATGCTTGTTGTTTATTGATGTGCACGACATATTGGTTATTTATTTTACGTTGTAGCATGAATATTAATTATTGCATGTGTTTTTATGGTGTTCTTCCATGCTTATTTATTAATTAAATGGTATCAGAAATTCAAAATCAATTTAGAAGTGAGTTTTGAGGTAGCATTCCCAGCATGTGGGAAGCTGGGTACATTACATAACAGATATTCACAAGTGTATAAATATGGTAATCGTTGTTGGTCCATAGAAATTATTAGCCTATCCCCTATCTCCATCATTCATTATTTAAATATGTTGATCTCAGAGCCTAAATGCTATAGGACCCATGTTGTCTCTTTTATCCCATCGGTGAGTCTTTTAACCTATCCCTTATCGATATTTTGAATATCCTAAACCCTAGATTCAAACTCATCGTCCACCTCTCTGAATCATCATACTATGATGTGTAATTCAATGAATTCATTAGGGGAGCCAAATTATGGGAGCTGGAGATCTATCATTTTCTGATTGATGTGGTCCCAATTGTTTAGACACTCCTCCAATATTTATTGCATTTTTAGTCGTGGTTCTTTTACTAGTTGTACCCAATACTCTACAACTGCTTTGAATCTGGATAAACTCTCCTCTGAAAGCATCCTAATGCCATTTTCTTCTTTGCCTCTACCTTTTTGGATTTCTATGATATATTCAATTTGTTTAGATACCTGACGGGATTTCTCTAACCATCTCATCATTTATATATACACCACGAGGCACAACAAGGTGTCTTCTTGAAATCCAATGATATTGTTCATAAAGACCTCCCTATCCAACTTGAACTAACTATAAATTTCTTTGAATTAAATCTTCATGAACCTTACTGCTTAGGTAGCATCCTGATAGTATTCCACTTAATTCCTAATGTGTGCCAATTCTTCTCTCATAGATTCAACTTCTCATTCATATACCTATGCTTTGTCCATGATGGCACTGGATATAACTATCCCTGCTCCTAAAAAATCACTTACCATGGACTGTCTTATGTCCAGTAGGATTTATTCTTTGGTGATCATCATGGTGTTGTCCAAAGTGAGTCTTCTCTTTTTCCATGTCCTCCTGACAACCACTTGTCTCTTTCGAGCATAAGAAATGGCCTGGACATATGCCACTTCGTCTATAATATTTGGGATCAATTGGTCTCCCCATGTGAGGACATTTCCTAAATTTCCTAGAATGGGAAAGTTTTCAAGCGATGTTTCATTTCCCTTGTAGGCTTCAAGCTTTTCATCATTGGTCCCTTTACCAGGTTCTTGAGTCATTCAAGACTTCTCAAAAAATTCTATTAACGCCATATTTGTCCTAATATGTGGAACTCTGATTTTCTTTATACTTGGGGAATTTCCTATGATTCCTGTCGTTGTCATCAACTAAGGATACTAATCCTCAGAGTGAAGAGTGTGTTGGAGGTCTCGTTGAGGTTTCCTTGGGTTCCCTATTACCTTTTAGCTCTTCATATTTTTCTCCTTTGTTGGAGTTACCTCCTAATGATTCTTAAATACCTAGACTTCCTTTATCTTTCAATGGCCAAAGGGTTCAGTTTGGAGTGGTATGATAACCTTCAACTAAACTCAAGTCCCCTCCTATATCTAAAGATTTCATCCCCTAAGATACTTGTGTGCTTAGTAACTTTGTTACTACTTTGTTCGTAACAGGAAATGCAATATGTATTTCTTCCACATCGTTGTGATATACCATGGTTAGATCAGTGGTGACAGTAGCTAATTTCCCCAGGGTGTCCGGTCTCACTGATAATAAAGGGGTTGTCCCCGCTCCTATTTCTTCTACAACGATTTGCTCTGAGTTCTATTACTCATTGTCTCTTTCTCCTGAGTTGTTTTTAGGGGTTGCTAGCTCCCCAGCTCCTTTGAATGTGACCATATCTATTACCACAGTTATTCCTTCTGACACCATGATATTTTCCCCATGCATATGCATCATCCTTTCAGCTTCATCCAAGATTCTGTGTGCCTCGTACCTGTCTACTATCTTCTCTACACCTTCTTGTCGAGATTGTGCCATCATTGTTGGCCCAAATGTCTGTTCTAAAAAGTCCAATTCCTCATCCCTAGGAAGAGTCATGAACCTAACCGGGTCTACTTTTTCTTTCCTCCACAAAAATCCATCCCATATCAAAGCATTCTCTCAAAATATTTCATCCTTTAAATCATCATGTGGGTAAGTGATCCAAAAATGAAAGGAATTAATAAAAAATTGACATTAACATGATGCTCATGAATGATTAAATAGTTGATCCATAATTAAACATGTTGCAAATAAGAGAAGATAACAATAATAAGCAAGATAAATAGACACAAAGAACTTCTTAACGAAGTTCACCAATGTGTGACTATGTCGTTGGGCTTGCTTCCAAGTGGAGGACCTCTTTATTGATATTTAAATGCTCAAGTTATCTTTAAAATGACTCTTTGTTGTTAAAAACATACTTATTATCTCGTGTACAAGACCTCCTTGTGCATATGCACACATGCCTCAATGATCTCCTCTCAAAACATGACTCAATGCCCCTCAAAACATGAGAAATGGGCCATTAACTCAAACTCCTATTTACCTTCCCTGCACATAAAGTACCCCCTCAAGATCAATAACCTTGGTTTATATATTTTTTAGGATACTTTAGGGAATCTCAACTTCCCACAAATATCTGGCCTCTTTTTGGGATCAAATCCCCCTCCAAATGGCCAAGAAATCTCCAAAAATGCCCAATCTAGGCCAAAACTATAGCAAAAAGATCCAATTTGTTACAAAAATAAGAAAAAGTCCCTCAGGCCTTGGCACGCACCCCTTTTACATAGTCACATGGTTCATATGGCCAAGTGCCATCCCCCTAGGGGCTGCATGTTGGCCCCTCCTCTGCAAGCTCCTGGATTCCTGGCGTGTGTATAGTGTTATCACCTTAACAATTTTCATATCGGGATCTAAAAATTTCAGAAATTTAGCGAAATGCTATACCACAGTAGAGGTGTGATAGTTGATGGGATAGGGATATATCCCACGGCATATAGAAAAATATAGCAGAGGCGAGAAGGGATTAGCTCGACAGACCGTCGATTTTGAAGAATCCCAAATCCACGGTTGAGGCCCACATTGGGACGACAAATAGAATGGAACTTAATTTCACGAAGGTAGACCAGGAAAAATCATTATTCTTTTTATGGGGAATGCATGGCGCTCTTACACATGCATCAGGGAAGATAGTGGATTGCCCGAAACAACTTTTCCCATGGCCCCAATGTCATGTGGTTTAAAATGTCATATCAATGACTCGTGGGAAGGATCGCAATTGGTCAAATCACCCCACATCATTGGTCTAGGTACTTTCCTAGATGAAGTATCAAAAGGACGTCATCACATAACTAACTTTAAGCTCATCATTCGAAATGGATTGATGAAGCGTGGCACACCAATGTACTATGACAGTAATTCATGATTAAAATGCAAACACTATCAAATCTCATATATGAATCGTTTTATCCTACTCTGGGAAATTGACATCTTATGCATAATAAAAACAAGCTCGACCTATGTTGATTTCTTGAGTCCTGTAAATTCAAAGAGTGGAAAAATCGTAGTCTCTGCAAAGTCTTAAAGGTATGTATAACACTCATCAAACGGTGTCTGGCGTGGCTAGGTTCTCAACTAATGTGCCAAGTTGGTCAATAAGTAAGAAAGAAAGATGGGTCTTGCAGATACTGGAAACTAAATTTCATACTGGAACTACAACTGAGACAGATTAGGGGGTCATATTAAACCCCATTATGAGGGATCTCGTCATAAATGAGCATGCGCACAACACCTACAATCCATCCGTGAAGAGGAGAAGGAGCAAAAGGTGGAAGACGGAGGCCAAAAACGAGATGATAGAGAGCATTGGAGAAAATATCGCTTGGTTGAGTACCCTGGAGGAGGAAATTTCCAAGCTGAGGTAAATCCTCAAGTAAATTTAGGTGCATTTCATAAAGTTTTGGACATATGGCGGCTTAAGAAAAGGGAGTCCTGATATGATAGACCTGTTACTAACGGTCCCTTTAAATAGGATAATTGTTCCTCCTTTTTTGTAACTTGTATCTATTTTAGAATTATGAGGAAGTCAGAATGTTTTAAATTCCATGAGAAAATCCTCTATATATGTTTGGTCTCAAGGGTATAGAAGGCATGGAGAAAAGAGGAGTCTTCCCTCTGTGCAGGAAAACTTTGTGAATCTTTGGGGATGGAATGAATACATGAATGCAAAGGCAGATTTTGGACTTTTTTACGAAAAGATTCTAACTGGTGGTGCTATGAGTCTCGTTTTCTCTCATAGTGTGTGATTCCTGACATTCTGCATTTGATTTTTTATTTCCTCTATCTAAATTGAGAAATTAAAAGTCTAGAATTCATTATTCAATTCTCTCGTCTTGGTGATTTAGACTATGTTCATCTCTTCTAAACCATTTCATAATTCATTACTATAATGCTCTAATAATAATTGTGTTTCTTTTCTTCTGATACCACCTAAATTTTCAAGTATAAACTCAGAAGTCACTTCCTCATTTATCCTTTTCCTCTTGATTGTTTTCATGATTTGGCAATGCATCCTACATTCCTGACCCCATAGCCCAAAGGTCATCTTCAGTTCTTCAACAATTTTATTAAAAATTGCCAAACAGACCAAATCTAGCCACCGATTTCCATAGATATATCAAGTGACATGAGAGATCCCTCTCTGATTTGAGCAGGCTAGTGCCTCATCTCTAAATCTGGTTGAAACAGTTACCTCTGTAGTTTGTCTATTCAGTCGGACAGAATTTACAGAGTGCTAACATTCTGGCATTGTTGACGGGGAACGAAATTGAAAAATTTTCCCTAGGAAGAACGACATGGTTGAGTTCTAATGTCTGAGAGCAGCAGACACTTAGGCACATATTGGTTGTATTCCTACTCTAGCGACTCCACATCAGTTTGAAGGCAACTCCACCGATAAAAGATTCCTAAATTTCCAAAAGGCAACTCCACTCTCAATGCTTCAAGCCCAAGACAGAGGCTTCATTGAAAGATGAGACCCCTTGACAGGGGTGAGGAAAAGCATCATGAAAAAAAACAGGTACTCAAATGGGACCTCTTCCAAAGCATTTTACTTTTCATTTTAATTTTCCTCTGCTCCTTCCTTGAACATCCCAAATGAATTTTCCTTTACCTATTGTATTTTAATGATGATCATGAAAGACTTGCAATTATATTTCCTCCTCTCTACGTTGCACATGCATACCCTCACCTTGTCGCCGGTTCTGATAAAATATTTTCACCTGGGCCATGCAATGACAATGACCAAGTTGATGAATCCCTTGAGACCCAGGCTGATGTTTCTTCCACATTTCTTGGTCCAACATCCCCCAAGGCCCAGCATAGATATATACCCTTAAAGCTACCCCAAACCCTTCATGATTTCCCTCCAAATTACTATGAGTATCTACATGTGTTTGACGGAGAATCTGATATCATCTCGACTAAAAAGAACATTCAAGGGTTTGAGATTTTTATAGATTTATTTGAGATTGACCACGATGATGTGTGTATGATATTTTTCTCTTAATCCTTGAAAGGAGACACCAAACATTGGTTCAAACATTTACATCCAGAAACCATCATCTCATGGGTGGAATTGAAGAAGGTCTTTTTAAAGTTTTGGGGCAAGGAGAAATCCTTAGAGATGCAACTCACTGAGTTTTATGCCTTGAAAAGACACAACAATGAAGCTATTTCTGTATACAGTAGAAATTTCTCTAGTGTCTATTATAATTTGTATGAAGAAATTCAACCCTCTGAAGTTGCTGCCATGCTCCATTATGCAACTACTCTTCATCCATATTTTTCTTTCCTCCTGATGGAAAGAAGACTTGAGTACTTACAACAAATGTTTAGTGATGCTTAGGACATTCAACACAACATCCAAGCATGTAAACAGATCTAGAATGAGGGGTTGAATGCTCAAGAACATGAAAGTAAATATGAACAAAAAATAGTTGATTGGAATCTTGAGCATAGAATTGATGATATCATAGGTCCTCTCGAAGTTTCCAATGCTAATGATTTTGCAAAGAATTATATTCCANGTTGAATGCTCAAGAACATGAAAGTAAATATGAACAAAAAATAGTTGATTGGAATCTTGAGCATAGAATTGATGATATCATAGGTCCTCTCGAAGTTTCCAATGCTAATGATTTTGCAAAGAATTATATTCCACTTGTTGAAATAAGAGATGTTGATTTATCTTCTGATCCATCCCATGATAAGTAGGGGGGATATGGTTTTATGTATTCATTTGTAGACAGTCAAGAATATGAATTTGCAAATCAGTTTGTTGAAGAACATGTTGACGTTCCAAGGTTGTTCTTGTTAGATGACATTGCATATGTTGTTGATTTACCTTTATATGATGAATACGATGATGATTGTGATGGTGACTCCTTAGAACAACCAACTGCATGTTCCCTATTAGAAATATGTTTTCAGAAGTATAGTGAAATGACTCAACCTACATATCACAGTTGCAGAGGAAGGGATATCAGATCAACTAAAGGAGATTCTCCACCTTTATGTTTTGTTGCATTTAAGTTGTTGAAAGAGAACTCTAAAATCATCATTGAGGAAAATGAATCCGTGCTTATGAAAAACCACGCTAAATCAATGGAGCATAATGAAAAGATATCACAACACTCTATTCATGTTCTTTAAGACCCTATTACTTGTGCTGAAATGCAACCATCTGTCAAGGATAAAATTGAAGACGGTTTTAAATCAAGTGGGACAACCCTACCATTATTTTTTGCTTCTTTCGAATTATTGAAGAAAAATATTTGTAGTATCTCAGGTCAGGAATCCTCCAGGCATGAGAGGATTGGTGATGATAATTCTATGGAAAATCACATAAAAGGTCATGTCGGCTCAGATTTGTAGTCTATGTTTAGCTATCAGCCTGAAAAGGAAGAAGAATTTTCTCCAAAAAGTATTGTTCAAGGTCATTTTCTTTCTCCCGAAATCAATATAGATTTTCAACATGAAAAAGTGTTTCAAAGTGCTTTCTCTTCCCTTAAGAATGATGTGGTGGTTCAATTTCTAAACAACATAGACATGGATGAGGATTTTGAAACTACATCTATGGAAACTTCCAGTAATGAACAAACAAATGACATAGATTTTCAGGAAAGAAACAAAACAGTGTATGCCACTTTTCAATCAGAAATACAGAGAGATAATGAAGAGGCAGTGGTTTTATTTTATTCATTTGAAAATCATGGTTTTGAAAATGCATCCATGGGAACTCTAGACTGTGAAATAGTGCATGTTGTTAGCTTTTCACATTTGCAAGAAGATTATGAGCAAGAACTTATTTCCATTCATTCATTTGAAAGTCAAAATGACAGTCCTCAAGCAAATTTCTAGAAGTTTAATGAAACCAAATCAGAATTGTTTAATGAACAAGAGGATGCACATAATATGGTTGTCACATTTGAAGATGTTTAAGAATGTATGAATGTTTTCGTTGATATGCATGGAAGAGTAGAAAAACCTATTTCTGCCATTTCATTTGAAAATGTTCTCAAATCAAAAGAAATAGAGAAAGAGAAGGAAACACTTATGAAAAAAGATTGCCTTTATGTTTTTGCTCATCAAGAAGAAATGACTTTTCATGGTCTCCAAGATCCTGTAGCCATCGTATTATAGTCATCATTGAAGGAAGAGTTTTTTTTATTCACGAATTCAAGTTTTGGATTCAACTTGTGTTTTCAGGTGCCATCTTTTACATTTGTCTTCCTTCTTAAGAAAGATGTGATCAGGGAAAAATCGGGAGGCCAATTGCTTGACTGGTTGCATTGGCACTTCAGCATCACTTGATTGAGCATTTCATCTTAGCATTTTTAGAATAGATAGGAGTGTGAAAACAATCTTGTCTATCAAGAATTTTTCAGTTTGAGTTTTCTAGTACTAGATACAGTCAATTTTCAATAATATACGCGAGCGTCCAACATCCAGTCGGAAGCAGTTTGCAGAGCTTGGTTTTCAGCCGACACTAGTGACATAGTAGGAGAAGGGTACACACATGTTTTGGGAGCATCCCAATGGATCAGGCACTGGGTCTACAAGTTATTTTCTACCTCGTAGGGAGGATAGCATCCCCATTTGGAGCCAATGTTATCACCTTAACAATTTTCATATCGGGATCTAAAAATTTTGGAAATTTAGCGAAATGTTATACCACAGTAGAGGCGTGATAGTTTAGGGGGCAGGGATATATCCCATGACATATAGACAAATATAGAAGAGGTGGTAAGGGAGTAGCTCGGTAGACCGTCGATTTTGAAGAATCCTAGATCCATGGTTGAGGCCCACATCGGGTCGACAAATAGCATGGAACTTAATTTCGCGAAGGCAAACCGGGGAAAACCATTATGGTTTTTATGGGGAACGTGTGGTGCTCTTACACATACATCGGGGCAGACAGTGAATTTCTTGAAACCACTTTTCCCATGGCCCCAATGTCACGTGGTTTAAAATGTCACATCAATAACTTGTGGGAAGGATGGTAGTTGGTCAAATCACCCCACATCACTAGTCCAGGTACTTTCCCAGATGACGTATCAAAAGGACATTGTCACATAACTAACTAGAAGCTCATCATTCAAAATGGATTGATGAAGCGTGCCACACCAATGTACTATGATAGTAATTCGTGATTAAAATGAAAAGACTATCAAATATCAGATATGAATCGTTTTATCCTACTCGAGGAAATTGTCATCTTATGCATAAGCAAAACAAGATCGACCTGTGTTGATTTCCTGGGTCCTGTAAATTCAAATGGTGGAAAAATCACGGTCTCTGCAAAGTCTGAAAGGTATGGATAACACTCATCAAACAATGTCTAGCATGACTAGGTTCTCAACTAATGTGCCAAGGTAGTCAATAAGTAAGAAACAAAGATGGGTCTTACAGATACTGGAAACTAAATTTCATATTGAACCTGCAACTGAGATAGATTTGGGGGTCAGATTAAACTCCGTTATGAGGGATTTTGTCATAAATGAGCATGCAGACAACAACTACAATCCATATTATAAGAGGAAAAGGAGAAAACGGTGGAAGACAGAGGCCAAAACCGAGATGATAGAGATTGTTGGAGAAAATCTCGCTTGGTTGAGTACCCCGGAGGAGGAAATCACCAAGCTGAGGTAAATCCTCAGGTAAATTTAGGTGCATTTCAAAAAGTTCTGGATAGATGGTGGCTTAAGAAAAGGGAGTCCTGATATGATAGACCTGTTACTAACAGTCCCTTTAAATAGGATAATTGTTCTTCCTTTTTTGTAACTTGTATCTATTTTAGACTTATAAGGAAGTCAGAACGTTTTAAATTCCACAAGAAAATCCTCTATATATGTTTGGTCTCAAGGGTATAGAAGGTATGGCGAAAAGAGGAGCCTTCCCTCTATGCAGGAAAACTTTGTAAATCTCTGGGGCTGGAATGAATACATGAATGAAAAGGTAGATTTTGGATTTTTTTACAAAATGATTCTAACTAGTGGTGTTATGAGTCTCATTTTATCTCATAGTGTGTGATTCCTTTTATTCTTCATTTCATTTTTTCTTTCCTCTGTCTAAATTGAGAAATTAAAGTACATAATTCATTATTCAATTCTCTCGGCTTGGTGATTCAGACTATGTTTATCTCCTCTAAACCATTTCAGAATTCATTACTATAATTCTCTGATACTAGTTGTGTGTTTCTTTTCTTATGATACCACCTAAATTTTCAAGTATAAAATCAGAAGTCACTTCCTCATTTAGCCTTTTCCTCTTGATTATTTTCATGATTTGGCAATGCATCCTACATTCCTGACCCCATAGCCCAAAGGTCATCTTCAGTTCTTCAACAATTTTATTAAAAACCCACAAAACAGACCAAATCTAGCCACCAATTTCCATATATCAAGTGACACGAGAGAGCCCTCTCTGAGTTGAGTAGGCTAGTGCCTCAGCTCTAAAGCTGCTTGAAAAGTTACCTCTGTCATTTTTCTATTCAGTCGGACAGAATTTACAGATTGCTAACACATAGGACCTAGGCCCGATCAGATGGGATAAGCCTGCTATCGATTGACCCTCTTGGTGGTTATGCTTCAAATCATATGTGATGCAGGAGAATCGCAAGCAAGAAAAATGGAGTACATGTGGATACACAACAACACACATTTTGAAGATGTTTTGAATTTGAAAATATGAGACATCAATGTGATATCTGGAAAAGATACATTTTCTTTTATGGTTTGGAGATTGTAACGCATATCTTGAGTGGTTTCTCTCATCTTTCGGTTGTAACCATTTAATGTAATAAATGTAAGGTAGATGTAGGACTTCATTCAATTTGATAGCTTAGAGTTGTAGGAGGGAAAACTCTAGAAATATCCCTCATATATATTGTAATGTATCATTATTCTCAATTGTAAGAGTTGAGATGTAGAGCAAGAGAATAGGAGAGAAGAGAAGAACAAAGGTTTTATAAGTTGTGTAAGAAAATAGTTATTACTATAGAACCCATTTACAAAATCACTTGAGTTAATATAAGAATGCTTTGACTCAATTTCATGGTGTTGTGATGAATATTGTTTGCATCTATTGAATGGTATGTTTACAGTTTGTTTGTATACTCTGTTATGAATTTGTTTCAATGTTGTGTACGTGTATGATTTCATGTTGAATATATGAAGTCTGTAAGAGGGAGAGTATGCGGTTCAATTGTTTCTCTTCCTTAGAATTCTTACAAGGAGTGCAGTTGAAGTCTGCAAGGAGTGCATTGACAAGTTTTGGGTTTTACCTCAGAAAATCTCAGGAGAGATACCGTTGTTCTCATATCAATAGAAGTGTAGTTATAGTACAGATTCGTGCAAGGTGTGTGCATGCAGGTTGAAGTCTTATAATTTTCCAACCCAATGAGTGGTTGAATAGCTACTGTCACAAGGAGTGCACAGAGTTGGAGATTTTAGATAATTAGTTATTATCGTGAAGGTCGCAAGAAGTGTGAGTAGAATTCCTTCGAATCCTTGAGTTGTATCCATAATCAAGATCAAGAGGGATAAAGTCTTGGAAAGTTCAAGAGGAGGACAAGGTTTGCAAGAAACTCGTAGAAACCAAGATCAGGAGGAAGAACGCCAAGTTATTTGGCAAGGAGTATTTGAGAACTTGAATGGACGGTTGAATTTTCTAAGGGTGAAACATCGATTTTCCATGGACTATTGGATCCAGTGGATCAACAAATAGGTTAAGGCTGAGTATCTTTCAACACTCACAATATCAGGAGAGTTAGTAGCCATTATATCTAAATCAACGAGAGTCATTGGTTTGGGTGCTTTGAATTTCATCATTTCAGAGGTCGGAAGTGTGGAGGAAATCATTTTCGGGATTCCCCAATACGCGAACTCCCGACATGATCTGGACCGTTAGATTGTGGAAAGTTCAGGACTGTTGATCTGTAGCAAAGAATTCATTTGTTTGGACTTCAGGAAAAGGGAGGAGAGTTGCATCATGAACTCACGAGTCATGAAATCCCTATGAGTTTGGAGGTGGACCCGAGGACTTGACTAAGGTCATATGGTTGAGGCATAAGGGAGGAGGTAAGTACCCATTAGCCCTTTTCGGGGTTTCGAGAATCAAAGGAATCAGAGGGACCCACAACAGAAATCGTGAAGTCGTGAAATCCAAAACACCTTTTCAGGTCAAGTCAGTGGTCACGTCGAGTGGTCACGTGGAGTGGAGGTTCACACCTAGTGCTTGTTCGCGTAGGCGTAACTTCTAAAAAGGACATGTGGTTTTATTTGTATTGAAGGTTCCAGTGGGAACTAAAGATCCATTTAGGCTTAGGGAAATAGAAATATCCAAATATTGGGAGGTCACATAGAACCTGTTGAGGTAGGGGTTTTTCATCAGGTGGTATCAAAGCTTAGTTAACAACTTTTGTTTTCTGTAGAGGAAAGACATAGGACAGTTGTAATTTGAATCTATGTAAAAATATTGAAATAATGCCACCAAGAAGACATCAAGATAGACCTATGCCCGATCTAGTCGTGGAAAGGGAAATGAGAGAAATTCATGCTCAATTGGATGTTATGGAGACAACACAGATACGAACAAATGATACTGGAGATATTAGTTAGGCTGAAAGATAAAACGAATTTCGAGCCGAAGAAGAAGTTGTAGTCGAAGATGCTGCAGAGGAACGTCTATTCAAAGTTGTTGCAAGAATAGGGGCCAGAGAAAAAATGGACATCCCGATGTATGAAGGAAACTTAGATGTTGAGGATATGCTATATTGGTTTAGAGATCTATATAAATACTTCGACTATGAGGATATCGAAGAAGATAAGAAAGTAAAACATGTTGTCACTAGACTAAAAGACAATGCAACACTGTGGTGGGATGAACTGCAGGATGAAAGGCATTGCAAAGGCAAACAAAGAATCAAAAGATGGGATAGAATAGTCACAAATATGAAAGCCAAGTTTATACCCAAATATTACCAAATTAATTTGTTTCTAAGAATGCAAAATTTGAGACAGAAAGGGATGATAATGAAGAAATACACTGAAGAATTTTATAGACTCAACATCAGAGTTGGTCACCACGAGAGTGATGATGAAAATGTCGCCAGATACATGAATGGATCGAGATAAGAAATTCAAGATGAGATGAGCATGGTGACAATCAAGAATGTAGAAGATTCTTATCAAATTGCTTCAAAGGAAGAAGTAAAATTGGCCCGAAAGAAAGGTCAAAGAGGCAGAGGTAGAATTCAGAGTGGAGGTAAAGCAATTTCGTAGGACAGAGTATAGAATCCCAAGGAAGAAGAAAAGAAACCTCGTAACCACCCAGAAAGAAGAGGAAGCTCACAAGGAGGACAATATGTCGATAGGAACACTTTTCCTCGATCTAGAAGAAGAGGAAGAAGCAAAGTTGGTGAAATAAAGTGTTTTGTTTGTGGAAAGATAGGACACAAATATTTTGAATGTCCTGATAGAAAAACATATAGAGGAGGCAAATCTCACATTTCAGAAGAACAAAGGAGAAATGTCGAAGCAAAATATGTAGAAGGCAGAAGATCCTTAATGATGAGGAAAATTCTCTTGAAGCCAGAGAAGGAGATAGAGAATCCAGTCCAAACGAACAGTTTGTTCAGAACTTCTTTCAAGACCAAGGATAGGGTATGAAAGGTAATTGTGCACAATGTAAGTATAGATAATCTAGTATCCACGGAAATGGTGGAGAAATTGGAATTGGAGACAGTTGCACATCCAATCCCATACAAGGTTTCGTGGTTGCAAAAAGGACATCAGGTAATAGTCACTAAGCAATGTTTAGTTGAATTTAATATAGGGGGATATAGGGATGAGATTTTATGTGATGTTATTCCCATGGATGTCTATCATCTTTTGTTGGGGAGACTGTGGCAATATGACATGAATGTTATTCATGATGGAAGAAAGAACACATACATCTTGGAGAAGAATGGTAGAACACATATGTTGCTACCAATTGAAGACAAGAAGGTGAAAGAAGAAACAAGCAATACTATACTTCTCATGAGTGGGAAGGAACTTATGAATGAAGTTAAGAAAGATGAAGAAATGAAGTTTGTTGTGGTGAGAAAACCTAGAGTCATCTTGACCAGTACCTCGATGGATGATCTATCTGAGGAAATTCAAGAAATGCTAGAGAATGTCTCTTATATAGTGGTGGACGATTTACCTTGTTCGTTTCCGACCATCAGAAGTATAAGCCATAACATTCACCTTATACCAGGAGATATTGTTCCAAACAAAGCAGTGTATAGATTGACGTTGCATGAGAATGAATAAGTCAAGAAGGAAGTTCAAGATTTTATGGAAAAAGGATTGATTAGGGAAAGCTTGAGTCCATGCAATGTACCAACAGTGTTAAGTCCAAAGAAGGATGGTGGATGGAGAATGTGTACAAACGCGAGGGCTATAAACATAATCACCATCAGTTATAGATTTCCTTTACCGAGGATGGATGACTTGATGGATTGCTTGAGTGGAGCAAGGTTTTTTTCAAAAATTGATTTGAAAAGAGGATATCATCAGATTAGGATGAGGGAAGGTGATAAATGGAAGACAACATTAAAGATGAATGAAGGGTTGTATGAATGGATTGTCATGTTGTTTGGTTTGATGAATGCACCAATTACTTTTATGAGAATAATGAATGAAGTCTTGAAGGATTTCAATGAAAAATTTGTAATTGTGTATCTTGATGATATATTGATCTTCAGTAAGACTGAGGAAGAACATTTGATACACCTAACTCTAGTAATGAGGAGGTTGCAGCAAGAGAATTTGCTGATAAATCTGAAGAAGTCACCTTTCATGAAGAAATAACTCATTTATTTGGGGTTCTTGATCTCTTCGAATGAGTTGAAGATGGATCCTGAGAAGGTAAAATAAATCAAAGAATGGTTGTCACCGAGGAATATCTTTGAAGTCAGAAGCTTCCATGGATTAGCCACTTTTTACAAGAAGTCAATCAGAAATTTTAGTGGAATTAGTGCATCAATAATGGACACAGTCAATAAAAGACATAAATCTTTTCATTGGACAGAGGAAACAGAGAAAAGTTCAAGTTGTTGAAAGAGAAGATAACTTGACAACCAATTTTGGTTTTGCCAGATTTCAGTAAAACATTTCAAGTGAGATGTGATGCAAATGGATTTATGATTGGAGCAGTCTTAAGTTAAGACAATAGACCAATTTCATACTTCAGTGAGAATTTGAATGATGCCAAGATGAAATATTCCACGTATGATAAAGAGTTTTATGTGGTCATACAAGTGTTGAAAAAATGGAGGCGCTACTTGGTTCTGAAAGAGTTTGTTTTGTATAGCGACAACCATGCCTTACAGTTTATAACCAGATAGGAGAAGCTAAACCAGAAACATGCAAAATGGGTTGAGTTTATGGAGAACTTTACTTTTGTTATAAAGCACATTTCTGGAACTGCTAATAAGGTTGTTGATTCATTGAGCAAGAAATGTTTGATTCTGCAGGAGTTTTGTGTGAAGAACTTAGGTTTTGATATCCTTAAGGATATGTACAGAGATGACTTAGATTTCAAGGATGCTTATGAAGCATGTGAGAATCCTGTTCTGAGAGATAGAAGCCAATGGGTTGAATATTTTATCCAGGATGGATTATTATTCAAAGGAAATCAATTGTGTATCCCGAAGAGTTCTATGAGAGAAAACCTTTTGAAGGAAAATCATAGTAGAGAATTGGCTGGACATTTTGGCCATGAAAAAGAATTTGCACAACTAAACAGTTTGTATTATTGGCCAGGGATGAGGACGGATTTCAAGAAGTTTTTGAACAGATGTAGAATTTGCCAGCATGCGAAGGGGAAAAGACATAATAGAGGATTGTATCAACCATTTGCAGTACTAGAGAGGCCATGGGACGTGGTAAGCATGGATTTTTTGTTAGGAATGTCGAGGACACAGAGAGCTTGTGATTCCATATTCGTGGTAGTCAACAGATTCTCAAAAATGGCACATTTTATTCCATGTCATAAAACCAGTGACGCAACACACATTGCAAATCTATTTTTCAAAGACGTTGTTCGACTTCATGGTTTACCCAAGAGTATTGTTTCATATCGAGACACCAAATTTGTTGGTCATTTCTGGAGGACACTATGGAAAAATTTGGGGACGAATTTATCTTTTAGCTCAGCATATCACCCTCGGACGGATGGACAAATTGACATAGTAAATCGAAGATTGGGAGACTTGTTGAGGATTTTCGTAGTTGAACATCATAGTCAGTGGGATCAAATTATGTCGCAAGCAAAATTTGCATATAATGAATGACCTAACTAGAGCACAGGACAGAGCCCATTCCAGATAATGTATGGAATGCAGCCAAGGGGAGTATATGATTTGAGAGACTTAAAGTAGAATGAGTTTAGAAGTGTTGGAGCTGAAGACTTTGGAGCAGAGATGCAAGAGCTCCACAGTAAGGTTAAAGAGCGATTGTAGAGTTCCAACCAGGAATACAAGCGCAAAGCAGATCAGCACTAGAGAGAGCTTCAATTCGAAGTGGGATATTTGGTCTTAGCACATCTAAGAAAAAAAATACTCCCAAGGGGAACGTATAACAAGCTTAAGATGAAAAATATAGGTCCATGTAAGATTCTAAGAAAATTTGAGGCAAATGCTTATGAGATATAATTTCCATATGATGTGGGAATATCACCCATATTCAATGTATTCGATCTATATCCTTACAGAGAAGATGAATAATATGGAGAATCAAATCAGAAGGAATTCTCGTGGGTCAAACAACTTCCTGTAGCTGAAAATCCGCAGATGGAAAATATCATTGATCAGAGAGTTAGCAATAACACCTGGAGAAAGACATATTTTGAATACTTGTTGAAGTGGAAGGGACACCCGATTGAATATGCCAGCTGGGAAGGTGAAGCGGAGATCCAGAAACATGGACAGATGGTGCAGGATATCATGGATAGGAGCCCATGAATTTTCCAGCTAGAGGAGTATGATGCAACAACATCGCTAGCAAGCAAAGCAGAGGACAGTTGGATATGCACCAACGCACATTTTTATGACGTTTTAAATCAAATTAAAGCCTACATCTAGAAAATTAAATCCTACATTTGAAAAATCAAATTCAATCCTACATCTTGAAAAGATGAGACATTAATTAAAGCCTACATCTGGAAAATTAAAGCCCACATCTGGAAAATCAAATTAAAGCCTACATCTGGAAAATTATTCATACATCTAGAAAATCAAATTAAACCCTACATATTGAAAGATGAAACATTAATGTGATATCTGGAAAAGATACATTTGCTTTTATGGTTTGGATATTGTAATGCAGATCTTGAGCGGTTTCTCTCATCTGTCGGTTGTAACCATTTAATGTAATAAATGTAAGGTATATGTAGGCTTTAATTTGATTTGATAACTTAGACCTATTGGAGGGAAAATTCTAGAAAGCTCCCTCATATATATTGTAATGTATCATTATTCTCAATTATAAGAGTAGAGATGTAGAGCAAGAGAATAGGAGAGAAGAGAACAACAGAGACTATAGAACTTGTGTAAGAAGATAGTTGTTACTATAGAACCCATGTATAGAAGCACTTGAGTTAATATAAGAATGATTTCACTCAATTTCATGGTGTTGTGATGAATATTGTTTGCATCTATTGAATGGTATGTTTACATTTTTCTTATATACTCTATTATGCATTTGTTTCAATGTTGTGTATGTGTATGATTTCATGTTGAATGTATGAAGTCTGTAAGAGGGAGAGTATGAGTTTCAATTGTTTTTCTTCCTGAGAATTCCTGCAAGGAGTGTAGTGGAAGTCCGCAAGGAGTCCGTTGACAATTTCTGGGTTTTACCTTAGAAAAGATCAGGAGACATATCGTTGTTCTCATATTAGTAGAAGTGCAGTTATAGTACAGAGTCGTGCAAGGTGTGCATAGGCAGGTTGAAGTCTTAGACCTTTCCAACCTAGTGAGTGGTTGAAGAGATATTGTCACAAGGAGTGCGCAGAGTTGGAGAGTTCAAATAATCAGTGATTATCGTGAAGGTTGCAAGGAGTGCGAGTAGAATTCCTTGGAATCCTTGAGTTGCAGCCATAATCAATCTTAGGAGGGATAAAGTCTTGGAAAGTTCAAGGGAAGGATGAGGGTCATAGGCACCTCATAGAAACCAAGATCAGGAGGAAGAACGACAAGTTATTTGGCCAGGAGTCTTTGAGAACTTGAACAGATGGTTGAATTTTGCGGAGGGAGAAACACCGATTTTTCGTGGACCGTTGGATCCAGTGGATCAATAGAGAGGTTAAGGTTGAGTGTCTTTCAACACTCACAAGCTTAAGAGAGGTAGTAGCTGTTAGATCTGAATCAATGAGATTTGTTGGTTTCGGTGCTTTGAATTTCGTCATTTCAGAGATCCAAAGTGTGAAGGAAATCATTTTCAAGAATCCTCGATATGTGAAGTCCCAACATGATCTGGACCGTCAGATCGTGGAAAGTTCAGTACCGTTGATCTGTAGTAAAGAAGTCATGAGTTCAGACTTTGGGAAAAGGGAGGAGAGTTGCATCGCGAACTCATGAGTCGCGAAATCCTGACGCGTTCGAAGGTGGACCCTGAGACTTGACTGAGGTCATATGGTTGAGGCATAAGGGAGGATTTAAGGACCCATTATCCCTTTTCAAGGTTTCTAAAATCGAAGGAGTTAGAGGGTGTCAAAAAATAAATCGTGAAGTCGAGAAATCTGAAACACCTTTTCGTCTCAAGTCAGTGGTCACGCCGAGTGGAGGTTCATGCCAAGTGCTTGTTCATGCAGGCGTGACTTCTAAAAAGTACATGTGGTTTTATTTTTATTGAAGTTTTCGGTGGGAACTAAAGAGCCTTTTTAGCTCAAGGAAATAGAAATATCCAAAGAATGGGAGGTCACGCAAAACCTGCTGAGGTAGGGGTGTTGTGTCAATATGGTTAAAGGTGGATTATTTAGTATACCCCCGTGCCTTAAATCTTTTGAACTGTGTGTAGCATTGATCATTGAGTGATGGGCGTATGGATGTGCATGAAACTAGGGTTGGGGATAAACCCTATACCTTTACTCCTCCACCCGGACCCTTATGTAAGTTTAAATACATTAACACACTATCGTTTAATAAGCACCACTACAGGCGGGTTGGTAACCTAGCCTACCCAAAGCGCTTCCCCCACATCATAGGTCACGCGGTCGATTTCAGGGAAGTCCAATAACTTTTACCAGAGTCAACAAATGATGGGTTTCCACGTGGAAGCCCATGTCTGGGCCACGTTGCACCATTTAACTTGCCCACAGTGGTGACACTTATCAAATGTTGAATGGTCCACACCTGGCCAGTTAGCATACCCATCCTCTGTCACATCACTGTACGATCATATTCCATGTGTTGTGATGCCATGTCAGCATGATGATGCCAACATGATGTCATGTTGATGTCAACGTTGACTTTTTGCCTTTTGACTATTGACTTTTTGCCTATTTGGGAAATCGATCAGAGTGCGATAAATTATGCATACAGTGTCTGTTTGAGGAAGTAAAAATATGGTCAGAATCAACGCAATGAGAAGGATGAAATGGAATTGGTTCCTTCTGATTCTGATAACTTTAATGTTTGAGAATTTTCTGGACCTGAGGATCATCCTGGATCAATCCTCCCCACTTGGAAGCTTTTGGACCACCAAAAGTCTGGTATCGGTTGGTAAATAAGTGAGGATATTGTTCCCTCACTTTTCTAGTCTCCATCCACTTGGCCTAACTTGTACTTTTTTCCCTTCAATTCCACTCGAAGATACTCCACATTGCCCCTACGAGAAGTACAGACTCTTTTGTCCAAAATGGTGTCTTCCTGCAACTCATTCATATACTCAAGAGAAAAATATTCTATGGAAGGAATCTAAAAATTCTCTCCTTGATCCTTTATCATAGGAGGCTCATACAATATCAAGTTTTCCACATTTACAATTGAATAAATTTGCATATATGGAGGCAATTCTAACCAAAAAGCATTAGTACCAATCTTGTCTAAGATTTTGAAAGGACCATAATGAATTGGTTTTATCTTTTTACCTTCTCCTTGCATTCTTTCCTTGTTTATGTATAACCAGTCTTGATCTCCTTCTTTGAATTGATGATCAACTCGATGCATGTCATGTCTCACCTTGTACTTGGCTTGAATTTTCTCCAACTGTTCTTATACTGCCTGGTGAATCAACTGGATCTGTTCAATCAAATTTATAGCCTTGTCCACATCACTGTGTCTATCTACTGCAATGTCTTTCCCAAAGAAAAAATCCAAATGATATTTTGGAAAGTACCCCAAACATGTTTCAAATGGAGATCTCTTAGTAGAAGAATGCTTGGCTTGATTATATGCATGTTGCACATAACACAAATGTTCATCCCAAAGATTAGGATGTTTGTTGAAATATGCTTGAAGTAGATGCATTAGTGTTTTGTTCACCACCTCTATCTTCCTATTCATATGTGGATGAAATGTTGTTCTCTTCTTTAGTATGGTGTCCATAAGTTTCCACAATCTTGACCAAAATTTTCCCATGAACATGGAGTCTCGATCAGATACAATAGAAGTAGGAAACCCAAAATGAACCCATTCATTTTCAAAGAACATTTGCGTTGTTTGTTCAGTTGTGACTTGCTATTTAAAATGAATTAGAACAAACATCTTATTGAACCTATCCACAACTACATACAAGTAATCATGACCTTTTCTAGACATAGGCAATCCCCCCACAAAATCCATAGATACACTTTCCCATTGTCTAGAAGGAATAGGAAGTGGAGTGTACAATCATAGCCTTTTGTTACTTGGTTTGATTATTGCACACACAGTACATCATTTTACATACTTAGACACATTTTCATGCATTCGAGGCCAATAAAAAAACCTTTGTAACTGAGCAATTGTCTTGTATACACCAAAATGTCCTGTTATACGAGAAGTATGTGCCTCCCTAATTACATGGACTCTTTCACTTTCTAGAATACATATTTTTCCCAAATGATACAAAAGTTTATCTTTAATATGATAATTCAATTCTTCTACTCTTTTACCATGACTTAAAGTTGCATAGACTTCCTTAAAATCTTTGTCCTGGGAATATTGTTCAATGTAACTTTCATGAGTAATTGAATTGTGCTTAAGGATTGTAGCAATTGTACTAGGAGGCCTTGATAACATATCAACAACTTTATTATGAATTCCCTTTTTATATTTGATGACCAAATGAAACTGTTGTAAAAATCCCATCCATCTATAATTCCTTGATTGTTGTAGCTTAGTTTTTTATTGTAGATAATGTAATGGTTGGTGATCACTATGTATTATTGTTTTTTTGCCCATTAAGTAATGTTTCCACTTTTTAACACTTTGTACTAAATCATATTGTTACATGTCAAAATTAATCAGCTGGATAAGTGTCGCATGTTAATCTCAATTGTCGTAAGTTTCGCATGTTCCTCTCAATTGTCGTAAGTGTCGCATCTTCCTTACAACTTTCAAAAGTGTCGCAAGTTGGTCGCAAGTGTCACAAATGGTGTTTGAACATCCTGCCATGCCAACGACACTAAGGAGACACTTAAAACATCTCATGTTCTTGGTTTGAAGGAGAAGGACTAGTTTAATGAAGTCAAATAACTCTTGACACCTGAAGGGAGCTCTGAAACAGAGGTTCTGAGGGGGAGCACTCCTCTATATCGACTCTAGGAGGGATGAAGCTCCCCTATAATGCTTCAGGGAGCGTTATAACACTCCCCTACCCCCTCTGAAGGAGATCTACTCATCTTGAGAGCGTTGGTGCCCCTCCAAAGCTTACCAGGGAGCGCTACAACACTCTGATGCCCCTTCTGAGTGAGCACTGCCTAATCTGAAATAGTAGTTGGCCCGTTGAGGAGAATAAGGGGAGGATCTTTCGAGATTAGGAGGCAGTTGTGTTTGAATTCTTGTTTTCATCAAGAGATCCCTGATCTAAGAGGAAGTTCCCAACTTGTTCTAAAGATAACTCACGAGGTTAAACTCCTCTTAACCTATATAAACAGACTCTATGATAGTGGAAAGGGGGAAGAACTGCTAGTATGAAACTTATGATCTTGGAGAAAATACACAGTCAACCAAAGGAGAGTGATTAGTGAAGTTGTTGTTGTCTAGGTCGTGAATCTTTCGGGCGAGGGTTAGACGAAGAGGACTCGACGAAGCTGTCGCATTCGCATCTACGATTGTAAGTATTGTTGTCGTTATTCTCATCAATATGACACGCTTGGCCTGTTTCTTTCTAGTTTGTGTCTAATGTTACATGAACTTATCATTAAATGGTAGATTTTTTTCAAGCTAATATCAATAGAGTAGGAAGTGGTCGTATCTTGCTTTGTCCACAGGATCCAGCGAGAAGCAAAGGGATCAAAGCGCAACTAGGAGTGTGTAGGGACAAACGTCGACAAAGAGGTACTTCTGTCATCCTTCTTTCTCATGTGTTAGCTTAGATATATCTGAAAGGAAGTCAGTGTCCATGTTAAGCATTTTCTGTCTAGAGTTAGGTTCAAGCTCTCAGAGGCAATCTACCTGTCCGTAGGGGGGTTTTCCTACAATAGAAACTGGCGACTCCACTGGGGAGATAGCCTCAAATCAAAACTTCTTGTTTTGATTTTCTCCTCGTTGACCTTGTTCTATCCCTTGATTGTTTCAGACCTATTTCACTCCTCTTTTGATTGGTTTCATGAGCTGATTAGCTCCTTACCACATCACACTCAGCATAATTGTCGGAATTGAATTGCAATTTTTTTATTTTCTTGACATTTTTGGGAGTTTTAGACCCTGGCGCCCCTGTCCTAGTGTTAATAGAGCGCCATCGCTCCCCCATATCTTTTCACAGAGTGCTATAATGCTCCTTGCCTTTGGAAACAGAGCGCCAGCCTCTTTTTAGGCCAAAAAACCCTCCAAAATTGCTTTTTCTGGGTTTTTCCTCTGTGTCTCTTCTACTGAGTGGCCTTGTGAGCCAATGTTTCTTCCCTTTCAGCCTTGACATTTGTCTTTTACTTGAAGAATAGACATCTTACTACTTGGATCTTGTAGCTTTCTTCACTATTGTTATTGTTTTTCTTTGTTGATTGGAGTTTGAGACTCATGCTTTGTCTTTCTCTCTGTTTCACTGAGTAAAAACCCTGGAGAAGGTCATCAAAGGCCTACAGACCTCTTCATCTTGATTTTAGTCAAGATCAGTGTTCTTCAACCTTTTCTTTTTGGGTTTGAAGTTTGTTTTTCTCTTTGATTATTTCTTTTCTTTCGCTTTTCATTTTGATTGCAATGAAAGGGTGTATTGTTTGTATGACTTTTGCTTGTGCTAGTTTGATTTCCATTCATACAGAAAGATAATTAGAAAGATGAGCATCGTATTGAATTGATCACTATTCATATGCAAACAATAAAATGAATCTTCATGATTGATTGTGCATGTTAGAAGGCATCTCAAAATTTTTAGCATTACATTAGGCTTTGATTGAGAAAAAGAATCATTTGGGGGCATTCCTTAATAGTGCTTGTTAGTGGAAAGAACTTTCTCTCTCTCCCTTAGATAGATGTTCATCGAAAGGAAATGATTTCTTATCATATTTGATGCACTCTTTGGGTCTCATTCATAATTCCATTTGTTTCACTTCCATGCACCCCTTTGCGTAAAGAACAACCATAAAAAACAACACTAATTAAAAGTTATCTAGAAATTTTTCTTTTCTAGGATCCTCCACCAACAGTAGACTAGGCTTAGTACTTTGGATTAGGGCTGTGAGCATAAATATCCAAAGTTTCCAAAACAAACACTAGCATCCTGAGTTAGGGAGAGTCAAATCCAGTCATCGTATAAGTCTGCCTGAGATCCCCCTCTCACACAGGGGTTATGCACGAGGTCGCATTCGGGTAAGCTACGGGGACTAACCCTCCGTGGTTTAACTGATTGTGGTGGTCAGATCATATTATGGGGATCACTTTGAGGTAAATCCACAATTACTACGTGGAAGCCTTTTAGTTGATTTCGGGCTTGATACCCTGCTCGTACGTTCGGATCAGACTGTCGACTGTTCCCGCCTGGGGGCTGACTGCAAATTGGTAACCTTAGTGGCCATAATCTTTAGGGTCTTACACAAGGTAACGGTGATGAGAAGTCTCACTATACCTGGAGTAGACATTGGTCAAACTCACTCGGGCTCCTTGGAGGGTAAATCCACAATTACTGCGTGGAAGCTTGTACCAAGGCGTAAGTTCGTTAAGCAGGTCGCCATTGTAACTATTCCACTCTATCCCTGCCCCTTCTAGACTTGATCACGCGACGTTGGATTTCATCACCAACTAGTACGGTCATCAAAAGAAGGTCTTGTTTGCTTGGTTGTGATTCTTAGATTTTTAGTGTGTGCTATCTCTTTTCACTAGTTGGCCATAGATTTATTTCGCCGACTCTTTTCCGCCAACATTGACCCTCCACGCCGCTCGTGGAAACTACAGGGACTTCCTCCAGAAAATATGGAAGGAAACACCCCTTTACCCCCTCATTCTAAGGAGGAATCTCCTCAACAGAGCGAGGTTCAAAACACTGTGACTTCCCAGGAAGAAGTTCCCATTCCTTTGGAGAGTTTTCAGATTGTTTCAAAATCTCCGGAAGCTTACCGCATCCTGGAGGGATACAAAAGACAGATCCTCCACCTGAATTCCACTAGAGAGTTTGTTGTTGTTAATCCTTCTGACATTCTGGCAGGGTCTTCTCAAAACCCTTTAGCCAACGACCCTTTTTGGACCGCAGACGTGGTTTGAAGTCCACCACGCTTAGTGCAATATCTTTATGGAACAGGGGAAGGTGTCGATGCATATTTTTTCTACACAGTACCCCCAAATCATTTCACTGGTACCACCGCTTTTATAGCCACACTAACCATCTACAATTCCCCTCCAGATGGCCCATTTGACAATGGCCCCACACATCCCGACTATCCCCGCCGGTAACGCGGTAGTCAATCAAGCTCTGATTGGCACCCCTATAACACCAAGACCTACAATCCCTTTTGGATTCAGGGCACTGAATGCTTCTTCTGCCACCACTTCCCAAACCACTACCCAAGTTATACCGGGAAGTTCCATACCCATCCCACAACCCGGAGGGACCGGTCTTGGTGGTCCTAATCCGCTCGGCGGTACCAATCAGTCATTTATGTCTGGCTCCCAAATCCCGGGAACTCTACCTCAAACTGGGGGGCATCCTCCCACCGGTAGACAAATTCCATTCAGAGGGAACCCTAATGCTGGGGGGCATCTTCCCACCGGAGGACAAATCCCATTCGGGGGCCACCCTCATGCTGGGGGGCAGCCTCAATCCGGAGTCTATCATCAACCACAAGGACAAAATGTGTCTGCCATACCCAATCCGTGGAGAATCCCTTTTCAAGGAAACCCACATGCCTCCATGGGACAAAATGTTCAGACTCCGCAACAACCCCCTTATGGAAAAATGCCAAACCCACCCTATAACCCACAAAACCCATCCGGTCATCCTCCGCTCACACATACTTCTCAAAACATCTCAAATCCCATGTACCTTGGTCAAAAAAAACCTCACATGAGAGGGCCCATGAGTTATAATTATCCACATAACCCAGTATTAGGCCCCACTGGTGTCCCACTACCACACCAGCATTACCCACAGTTTAATCGACAACTACCCTTTTTAGCCACCCTAGACCTTCCAAACTTGTCTCGGTTAATGAATGATCCTATTTATCATTCTCCGGTTTGGCCAACTATTCTAGCTAAACTCCCTTCTGATATCCCAAAATTCGACAGAAAGTTCGGAGAAGACCCGAACAACCATGTAATGACCTTCCATTTGTGGTGTTCATCCAACTCCCTCATGGACGATTCGATTCGTTTGCGTCTTTTCCAACGAACACTTACGGGTTTCGTGGAAAAATGGTATATTGAATTACCACGTGCATCTTTTCACGATTTCAACTCCCTCGCCATGCCCTTCCTCACGCACTTCCAACTACCCATTCGATACAAGACAGGTACTGAACTATTAACTTCCCTTCGTCAAACAACTTTGGTACATATCTCCGATCATATCCATGAATGGAGACGACAACGAAGGCTAATCAAAGCGGTCATTCCTGACCAATTGTTAGCAGAATGGTTCACAAAATCACTATTACCCCAGATTGCTCATGATGTTGCCATGGGCGGTGTCATCACCGAGGAAGAAGCCATTGCTCGAGGCCGGTACTTAGAATTAGTCTATTCACAATCTGGTACTCTATATGAGTTGATACCGAACGCTACCCGTGCCACTAACGATCCATCCAAACCATCGACTGCTTCTCATGCGGATGGATTTATTGGCTCTGTCAAGACTCAATCTGCTACCCAGTCTACCAGAACGATCCAGCGGCCTGCTTTGGCAGATTCTCCCAATCCGACTGCACCCTCTTCTACCCCCCCTCAAACTCATATCTTTGATGTGAATGCGGTCCATTCAACCCCTTCACAACAACTTGGGAGCAAGAAGAAAGTGAGAAACAAACCAAAGAAGAAAAATAACAACTAACAACCCAAGACCCAACCACAAACCCCTACTGCAAGAAAACAACCGCAACGAAAACCAAAATTCCCATGTCTCATTTGTGGCGACGATCACTACACTCGTGACTACCCACATCGCGATGAAGTGGCCAAAATTTTCAAGGGAAATTCGCAACCCGTTGTGCTCACTCGGCCTTTTCCGTAGAAACAATCATTGGTTGCGCAAACCCCCACGCCGAGAGGCAGTTCCAACCAACCCCATGATGAGTCCTCGACAAGTGCCCACATTTACATGTTTAACAGAGTTAATCTAACTACTCACTCTACGACCTATGACACACCAATTAAACCTGATAAACCGAAGACTGCTAACGGTTCTCCGTCAGACCCGGTGCCATTCATCGTTAATCCTCCATCTGTTAGCCCCCCATCCGGGCCACTCCAGATAGAGAAACCTTTGTTTGAATCTATCTTACGCCCTCCTAAGAGCACCATCCATAAATCTACCTTCAATCCTATTTCACGGGCGACCCAAAATTACAACATTGTAGAGGATTTGGCCCAAGCCCTGTGTGCCATGTCCGCCTTGGAAGTTCTACAACAGCGCCCCAGCCAACGTAGAAAAATCTTAGACGCCATCAGTGCTTTTGATCCTGAGTCATCAAACAATATCACATTTAATCTGGATGATCACCAGCCGCTACTCTCCCACCAGATAGCTTTCCAAATCGATGTTGTTGTTCACAATCAACAAATCCACTGGACTATCCTGGATGAGGGAGCCTCCACCTGTGTCATGTCTCTAGCCTGTTGGAAAGGCTTGAAATCACCAGCCCTTAACAAATCTGCTACCATGTTACACACCTTTGATGGACGAGGTTTTCATCCTCATGGATTATTACAATCCTTAGCCGTTCAATTGGGCGGAAAAACTGTTACTGTTGACGTCGAGGTGGTCGATGCTCCCATTGATTACAACCTGCTACTCGGAAGAAATTGGTTCTACGCTATGACAGTCCTTGCCTCGTCGGTATTTCGATGTGTACAATTCCCCCATCAAGGCAAAATTGTTACCGTCGATCAGCTTGATTTTTTTACACCCGACGCTCGCATCCCTGCTACCAACAATATTCCTTTTCTGGAAGACCACCCGGTTATGTATGAAAGTGTTGGTGTTGGCTTATTGAAAGATTCTAGCCTCATGGGTACTTTACCTACACCACTTCCACCTAATTCACATCATATTGTCGTTGTCAATATGATCTCGACCATGCCTTATCAATCTCTGGAATCATCTGACCCTTGGGTTCTGCCTAGTCCTTTGGAATTCGATGTGTTTGGTGACACTATGTCACTTAGCCTAGCTAAGGCTGCATACGTAACTATTCAATTTGCATCTCCATCTTCCAACACTTCACATTCATTGGCACCCGATACTTACTCGGTTCCCTCGTGGTTGGATTCCATATCATCTGTCGTTGATTACATTTCCTACATTTTCCTTTCGGACGAATCGATTATAGAAATGCTAAGCATTGACGATCTGCCCTGGGATGACAACCACCATCAATCCTCTTTTCTTCTGCCTTTGGAAGAAATCCAGCAAGACATACAATCTGTCTTCCCTCCCGATGTTACCGATGCTCCGCAATCTCCTATCCTCACACAAGATACTCTCTCTGAGGGGAACATGGGTAACATCTCTACCATGATCATGATTGACATTTCAATCAAATAAGGTGTCGCGGAAAACATTAACCTTGGTGCTAATTCCACACCTGATGGAGTAGTTTCTTACACCACCCTGTTCAAGGAATTCCGCGATGTCTTCGCATGGAGTTATGAGGAAATGTAGGGGATCGACCCTTCCATCGTCGTACACGAAATCAAAACCTACCCTGACGCGAAACTAGTTCGGCAAAAGCTTCGCCCGATTCATCCCAAGAAAATCGCAGCTATAAAGGAAGAAGTTGAAAAACTTCTAAAATCTGGCTTCATCTATCCCGTCCCTTTAACCAAATGGGTCTCCAACCTTGTTTCGGTTGCTAAGAAACAAGGGACCATCCGTGTTTTCATTGACTATCGAGACCTCAACAAATCCTGTCCCAAGGACAACTACCCTACACCCTTCATCGACCAAATCATCGATAATTGCGCAGGGAGTGTAATCTTCTCTTTCATGGATGGCTTTTCTAGATATAACCAGATTGAAACCTTGCCTACCGATCAACACAAGACAGCCTTCATCTTCCCTTGGGGAACTTTCGCCTACTGAAAGCTACCTTTTGGCCTTAAAAATATTGGAGCCACTTTCCAGTGAGCCATGTCGTACGCTTTTCATGACATCAAACATATATCAGAACCGTATCTCGATGATTTACCCGCACATTCGCTAAATCTATCCGATCACATTGATCATTTACGCGTGATTTCTCTGCGATGTAGGTTCTACCGCATTCGTATGAACCCACACAAATGCATTTTTGTCGTCAAATCTGGTCGACTCCTTAGCTTCATTGTCTCTAAAGATGGGATCAGGATGGATCCCTTAAAGATCAAGGCCATCTTATCCTTACCCCCACCTATCAATTTAACCCAACTCCAGAGTTTGCAAGGAAAAGCAAATTTTCTTCGTCATTTCATCTGCAATTATGCCGAGATCACTAAAGGATTTATGTGGTTACTGCAAAAGAATGTCCCTTTCATCTGGGATGATGCCTCTCAACGGTCATTCGACGCTCTCAAGCATGCTTTGACCCATGTACCTTTGTTACATCCCCCTGAATATACAAAGGATTATATCCTTTACTTGGCCTCTTCTACTTCCACCATCGCCATGGTGTTATTTCAAGAAGACCACAATGGCGAAGAACATATGATTTATTATCTGAGCAAGAGTTTATATGGACCTGAACTTAGATATTTTCATGTCGAGAAACTGGCTCTGGAAGCCGTCATCGCTGTCCAAAGGTTCTGCCACTACATCTTATTACACACCACCACGGTAATAGCAGACTCCAACCCAATGTATCACGTCTTGACACGTCAAGTACTTGGGGGAAAATATTCAAAATGGATCGTGATTCTCCAAGAATTCGATCTCAAGTTTACGAAGGTTAAAGCCAAAAAATCCCTGGTGTTTTCTGAGCTCATCTGTGCTCTCCCTCCTGTCGATGAAAACATTGAACTTAGAGACGCTCTCCCTGATGAATCTCTCTTCCTCATCAGTACCTCTAATCCCTGGTACGGAGACATTCTCCTGTACCTCCAAACTCAACGTTTTCATCCCAACATCTCTCGCGAAGAGCGTCGACGCATTCATCATCACTCTCGTCGTCATATCATTCTCGGTG
>SNQJ01S0040575.1:11212-32248 GCA_010110895.2 Picea sitchensis | reverse complement strand
TCCTCTCAATTGTCGTAAGTGTCGCATCTTCCTTACAACTTTCGTAAGTGTCACAAGTCAGTCGCAAGTGTCGCAAATGGTGTTTGAACATCCTACCATGCCGACGAAACTAAGGAGACACTTAAAAAATCTCATGTGCTTGGTTTGAAGGAGAAGGATTGGTTTACTGAAGTCAAATAACTCTTCACACCTGAAGGGAGCTCTGAAATAGAGGTTCTGAGGGGGAGCGCTCCTCTATATCAGCTCTAGGAGCGCTGGCGCTCCCCTATAATGCTTCAGGGAACGTTATAACACTCCCCTTCCCCCTCTGAAGGAGCGTTGCTCATCTTGAGAGCGTTGGCGCCCCTCCAAAGCTTACTAGGGAGCGCTACAATGCTCTGATGCCACTTCTGAGGGAGCGCTTCCTAATATGAGGCAGTAGTTGGCCCGTTGAGGAGAATAAGGGGAGGATCTTTTGAGATTAGGAGGCAGTTGTGTTCGAATTATTGGTTTCATCAAGAGATCCCTGATCTGAGGAGTAAGTTCCCAACTTGTTCTAAAGATAACTCAAGAGGTTGAACTCCTCTTAACCTATATAAACAGACTCTATGATGGTGGAAAGGGGGAAGAACTGCTAGTATGAAACTTATGATCTTGGAGAAAATACATAGTCAACCAAAGGAGAGTGATTAGTGAAGTTGTTGTTGTCCAGGTCGTGAATCTTTTAGGCAAGGGTTAGACGAAGAGGACTCGACGAAGCTGTCACATTCGCATCTACGATTGTAAGTATTGTTGTCGTTATTCTAATCAATATGACACGCTTGGTCTATTTCTTTCTAGTTTGTGTCTAATGTTACATGAACTTATCATTAACTGATAGATCTATTTCAAGCTAATATCAATAGAGTAGGAAGTGGTCGTATCTTTTTTTGTCCATAGGATCCAACAAGAAGCAAAGGGATCGAAGTGCAACTAGGAGCGTGCAGGAACAAACGTCGACAAAGAGGTACTTCTGTCATCCTTCTTTCTCATGTGTTAGCTTAGATAGATTTGAAAGGAAGTCAGTGTCCACGTTAATCATTTTATGTCTAGAGTTAGGGTCAAGCTCTCAGAGGCGATCTACCTGTTCGTAGGGAGATTTTCCTACAACACATACAATTCTTTATCATAGGTTGGATAGTTAATTACTGTTGTAGTGAAGGTCTCTGAATGATAGCATACATTTTTTTGTGTTGCATCAACACTTCCCCCATGGCATAGTCACTTGCATCGGTTTCAATTTCAAAATACTATTGGAGATCCGACAATGCCAAAATAGGAACTATACTAATATTCACTTTCAAAGTATTGAAAGACTTTTGTTGGATTCCTCCCCACTGGAATCCCCTTTTCACACTTGTCAAAGAATGTAAAGGAGATGAAATTAGAGAGAAGTTTGCAATAAACTTCCTGCAATACTGTGTTTACCCCATGAAGCTTCTTACTTCAACTAAATTTGTAGGCTTTGGCCAATTTACAATTACCTCAAATTTAGAGGGATCAATCTTGAGTTCTCCAACCCCTACAATGTAATGCAAATATACAAGAGATGTTTTTCCAAATTCACATTTTGACAACTTTACAAAAAGTTTCTCTCTCTACAACATTGAAAGTATCTTCCTAACATGTTGGACATGCTCTTCCCTGGTCCTACTTAAAATAAGAATATCATCTAAGTGTACTATTACAAAATCATCAATGAATGGCCTAAATACATTGTTCATAACCCACATAAAAGTAGTAGGTGCATTAGTAAGCCCAAATGGAATTACTAGCCATTCAAATAATCCATGTTTTGTTTTAAAAGCATTTTTCCATATATCCTATTCAGCAACTCTGATTTGATGGTAGCTACTTCTTAAGTCTAACGTAGTAAAATAAACCACATGTTTCAATTGATCTAATAAATCATCAATGCAAGGTAGAGGGTAACGATTTTTTATCTTGATCTTGTTCAAGTCTCGGAAGTCCACGCACATGCACCATGTGCCATATTTCTTTGGCACTAAGATGATAGGTGACCCACATGGAGAAGAAATTGGTCTGATGACCCCTTGTTCAATCAACTCTTATACCTGTTTCTTTATCTCTGCATTTTCCAAAACCGATGACCTGCACATTCCAATGTTAGGAGGAGGAACATCCTGCTGCAACTTTATCTCATGTTCAACTTGTCGTTTTGGAGGTAATCCCTTCAGGACTTGAAATATATCATCATAGTCAGAAACAATTCTAACTAAGTCATTTTTCAAATTTGTATCACAATATTTGAAAGTATCAATTCTGACAATTTCCTTAGCTTTTACAACCATTAGTAAATATCTTTTACTGACATTTACAATTCTCTTCATTTGTCCTGAGTTTATTAGTGATAAATTCAATTTCTTCTTATGATCCCTTACAAAAAATTCTTTTCCATATTTAGTTAATTGATACTTATTGTCTTCACGATAGAATATTTCCTTTCTATCAAACAGATATGGACTCCCAAGTACAATACCACATATATCTAGTCGAACCACATCTAACTTAGCCTCATCTATAAATTGTGAATTGATAGAAAACTTTAGGACACATTGTCTTTTCACTTGCAACTGCTTATCATTATGAATCCATCCTAAAGGATATGGTTTCTTATGAGTTTTAGTGATTAATCCCAACTTTTTAACAATTGTATTTGATATCAAATTTACTTGTGAGCCACTGTCAAATAGGGTATCAATTTTTGTATGTTTAGAAATTACTCTTATGTGAAAATTTTTTGTTCGTTTGATCTCATCAACTTCATTATCAACTTTTAAATACTGAACTGAAGAACTTGTACTAGCTTCATAATTTTTACCTTTGATTCCCATGACTGTGACCTTGGTCTCATCTCCCGAATCGGACCCCAAATCTATTTGAATTGTTGCAGTAGTCTTTGGCCTCCCTTTATTTTCGAACTTTGTTGGTTAAAATTCTAGGTGAAGGATCCAACAATGATCCTCACTATGCCCTTATTTATTACAATGAGTGCATGTAGATTTTTCCTTCTTCACTGTATTAGTTTTCTTCCCTTTGAACTTCTCTTTACCCTTGCCTTTGAATTTTCCTTCACTAGGTTTAAATGGTTTTACAAAATCAACATTTACATTCTTTCCTCTAGATTCAATATGAGTCGCTTGAACACATATCGCATCTAAACTAGTAGGATTAAACATAATAATCATATGTCATAAATAGCTATGCAAACCACCTATCTACTTAAGCAATGTCTCTTGAGTATCCAATGGCATTCCAAACAATAAAGTTGTTTTTCGAAACTCCTGTGTATAACTTTGAACAGTTTGTCCTTTTGACTGTCTAAAGTTCTACCATTACATAATATCTTGTTGCATATAAGCTAGAGGATAAAATTGATTTCATAATGCAGATGTAAAATCAAGCCATGAAGAGAGAGTCTTACTAAACTTTTTAAGATCTTGTTTTTTCTTTCTTTCCCACCACACAAGGGCGGTTCCTCCCATCTTGAGACTAGCAAGCTGGATCATAGTCTCCTCATATATGATTTTATGTATCTTGCAATACACTTCAATTTGTATTATCCAATTATCTAACTTGTCTGTATTTAGTTCCCCATCATACAAAGGCAACTCAAACTTAACATCAAGATTTAACAAAGGCATGTCAAACTTATGCTTATGTGTTTGATTTTGTATAGTATGTGTAGTAGAATGAGAACTAGCATTTGAAGTAGAACTTGAATAAGAAGGAGAAGATGGTGGTGGAGGTGGTGGAGGAGGAGGCTTTGAAGATTCTCCTTTTCCTTCACTTTTTCCCTTCGAAAAAATTTCTCCTAGAACAAGTTTATTTCTCTCCAAGAAATCATCATATAACACTTTGACCATTTCTGACATGGAGAAAAAAGATTCTTCGAACTTTTTAGTTCATGGAGAAGTTGCTCCTTCTGACGCCATTATTTTCTTCCTTAACACTCGTTCAATATATGAAATGAATTCATCGAAAGATCCTTATCTTCTCTGAGATTTGGATCTTGTGAGAATGCACTCCTGCACTTGTTAAACCTTCCAAAACAACCAAAGCTCTGATACCAAGATACTTGATCCAAAAATGAAAGGAATTAATAAAAAAATGACATTAACTTGATTCTCATGAATGATTAAAGAGTTCATCCATCACTAAACATTCTGAAAATAAGAGAATATAACAGCTATAAGAAAGATAAATAGACACAAAGAACTTGTTAACGGAGTTCACCAATGTGTGGCTACCTCTCTGGGTCCGCTTCCAAGTGGAGGACCTCTTTATTGATCTTTAAATTCTCAAGTTCTATTTACAATGTCTCTTTTTTTTTACAAACAGGATTCTGATATGTTGTACAAGACATGCCTCAATAATATCCTCTCAAAACATGACTCAATTCCCCTCAAAACATGAGAAATGGGCCATTAACTCAAACTCCTCTTTACCTTCCCTGCATACAAAGTAGCCCCTAAATATCAATAATCATATTTAATATATTTTGTAGGCTCAGTTAGGGAATACCAACTTCCCACAAATATATTGCCTCTTTTTGGGATCAAATCCCCCTCCAAATGGCCATGAAATCTCCAAAAATGCCCAATCTAGGCCAAAACTATAGAAAAAAGATCCACTTTGTTACAAAACTCAAAACAAGCCCCTTATTCCTTGGCACGCACCCCTTGTACACAGTCACATGGATTCATGTGGCCAAGCGCCAGCCCCTACGGGCTACGCGCTGGCCCCTCCTCCATAACATCCTAGATTACTGGGGTGTGCATAGAACCTAGGCCCGATCATACGAGATAAGCCCCCCGCTGATCGACCCTCTTGGTGGTTATGCTCTAGATCATATGGTGAAAGGTGGATTATTCGGTAGACCCCCCACACCTTAACTCTGTTGAATCATGTGTAGCACCGAGCGTTGAGTGATGGGCGTATGGACACACATGCAACCGAGGTTGGGGCTAGATCTCAGCCCTTACCTCCTCCGCCCGAACCCTTATGTAAGTTTAAATACAATAACGCGTCATGGTTTAATAAGCACCACCCAAAATGGGTTGGTAACCTAGCCTTCCCAAAGCACTTTCCCTATGTCAGAGGTCACGTGGTCGATTTTGAGGAAGTCTAAAAACTTTTACCACAATCAACAAATGATGGGGTGCCACGTGGCACCATTTAACTTGCCCATGATTGTGACACTTGTCAAATGTTGAATGGTCCATGTCTGCCACACCTTCCTATTCAACATACCCATCCTCTGCCATGTCACTATACGGTCAGCTTCCACGTGTCACGATGCCACATCAACATGATGTCATGCTAACATTAGCGTTGACTTTTTTCCTGTTGACTTTTTGCTTGTTTGGGAAATCGATCAGAGTGTGATAAATTTTGCATACGGTGCATGTTTGAGGAATTAAATATATGGCCAAAATCAACGCAATGAGATGGATGCAATGGAATTGGTTTCATCTGATTACGAGAACTTTCATTTTTGAGAATTTTTTGGACCTGAGGATTGTCCTGGATTCGTAAGGCCAATGACATTGTTGTAACCTAGGTCTACACCCCTGTCTCTCCTCTCTCTTTTCCATATGCCTTCATATTTTTCTCCTCTTATAGTTGGTTGATTCAGTTTCCAATTACTGAACGACTTGGTTCTTATTCGTTTCTTTCTGGTTTGAGTTTTTACGTGTTTATGTTTTTTCATCCTTGAAAGGATAAAATATATGTCGTATTTGGTTCAAATTACTTTTAATAATGTTTTACATGGATTGATCTCACAACATATCGAAAAAGGCCTATATACAAATTGATCCATCAGACCGATCAGATCAATGACTCTCATCCATTCGGGGGTGCAGAATCACGCAGAGTTTAACATCAAGAATTATCTGAAGTCCTGAAATCCCAAAGCATTTAAGACAACTTAAGCTTGAGTTAATTGGTGATAAGAACTAGCTAATCACTTTGGATATTTTCCTTTGAGAGATTTTCATGCTTTACATCCCAAAGACCCGAAGTGCCAAAGTGTTGAAGAGCCGAATTCCCAAAGTGTCGAAGTCTGGAAGACCCGAAGAGATGAAGAGTCGAAGAGCCAAATTCTCGAAGTGTTGAAGTCCTGAAGACCCGAAGAGTTGAAGACCTAAAGTGATGAACAACCAAAGTGTTTCACAGTTGAAGTGTTGAAGTCCTGAAGTCTCGAAGAGCTGATGACCCGAAGTAAATGTGGACCATCCATCAACAAAGACATGTAGTAATATATCTTTCACTTCAGAGATTTTCCTCTGGGATATTTTCCTCCAGAATATTTTCATGCTTCACATTCAAAACTCTCGAAGCCCAAAATTCTGAAAACCCGAAGTGAATATAGATCATCCATCATCGGTGACACGTAGCAATAGATCATTCATTTTAGAGATTTTTCTCTGGGAGATTTTTCATGCTTCGCATTTGAAGCTCTTGAAACCCATACTTCTGAAGAGAATATAGACCATTCATCGATCTGGACACATGGCGACAAATCTCCCTCTTCGTATATGTGTCATCAAGTCATCACATCACTTCACAGCCATGTCACTCTGGGATGAAACAACAAAGATGAGTCAGTAAAGGAAACCCAAAGACCTAAAATAAATCTAGACCATCCATCAACAAAGACACATGGCACTCATCAGTCATGACACGTGGAATTAATTCTGGGTCATTTAGTTGTATCATTCGCCCATTTCCACTTGACACACATCGCCCTTGTTTCCATGACACATCAACAGCTATGACATCATATGATTTCAGGCCACCACATCACTTTGGAGATTTTCCTCCAGGATATTTTTCATGTTTCACATTCAAAACACCCGAAGCCCGAAAGTTTGAAGTGGATATGAATTGTTGATCCCAATTCAATGAGAATCATCGATCCTTGCACCAGGTAAATATCACCCGGATCACATATCATAATCAAATCGATGGCCACACTTCATTGCGGGGACGTAAACTGCTCGAGCATTAATTTTCCTAAGCCGTCCTGCAATTGGAACCATGGTATTGTTGGAAGGGTACGTGGCATCTTGTGGTGGATTGTGGGCCCAAAGACGGTTTGGATCCAAACCACTCTCAACAGCTCCTGCAATCACGTTCTTAAATGACATCAAATAACTGTGTCACCTCCACATCACCTCCACTCATCCCACTCACTACTCTCACTCCTCTCACCACCCAACACATGTCCTCCAATACACCCCATGCTAATCTCCATTGGCAGTGGTTGCCTCTCCATATCAATGGTCCTTATCGCATCTCGAACCCCCCCCCCCTTCCTTGACCATTCTACCTTTAATGGTAGGGGGGGTCTGGGAAAGTGTTTTCCCCACCGTGGGCCCTACCTAATGTGGCGGATCCTCAAAAAATCAGACCCCCCCTCTTTAATCCTCTTACCGCCTACTCCCCCTCCAAGATCCTATCAGATCGTCTTTTAATACCACCCCCTATCACCTTTCACCACCTGTTCTTCCACCCACCTCCAAGCCTATATACTCCTCTCTCTACGTGCCACCTGTATCCTTCACTACTCATCGCCAACTCCATACTCTCGATACCTCCATCGTATTCACACCTCCTCTCACTTTTTCACATATGTCTTCACATGTCACCTACCCTCGCATCCACTCATCCTATCTTCCTATTGGAAGCCCACTCCCATGTCTTCTTGTTCACAACTAGTTCATCACAGTGAAAGAAAGGAGAAGGGTCAAGTAGAGTCGATACAAAATCCTCTTAGCTTCTAAAAGCTCAGACATAGACAAAGAGTTAAGTATCATTCATAGGTCGATGCAGATTAGTTCTAGAAACACTTCAGTAGACTCTGATCATACATCTGATTATTTCCAGTGGCCTCCAAATTCTTGTAGGCATGCCATCGTTCAACATAGAGCTCCGCTTTGTCACTCTGAGGCCTATTTTCTGCCAATCCAGTTCCTCCAGTGCATGCATCAGTTTCTGTCTCAGAGACAATAGTAGTTTTTAGTTGATTAATTCCCACATTTCTTAGATTAGATACAAGAGTGGTATTCTGTGTGTGGTAAGAACCACTCTTGCTGATTAAGTCCAGTGTCTTAGTGAATTTAATAATTTGATTTATGAACAATTAGCTAAATTGAGCTCTCAGTCCCCTAAGGACTATATCCTCTCCAACTCTTTAAATAGTTATCTTTTTCATATTGTAAGGGTCATATTTTTGGGGAAAGAATAGAAATACATCAGATTGGATGGAACCGTTCTATTCATGGATTAAATCTCTCTACCTAGTGAACAAACTCTTGATGACAGTGTTTCGTTCAAATATTTATGTATTTTTATTATTATCTTGAATACATCTTTTTGTTTGTGCAACGTACATTTCATTTCTTTTCAGCTATTGTATAACTGGTTTTCACTGATACGCAACCTGTCACGTAGCTAATTCTTTGGTGAAGATTTTTTTTATTTGCAACCTGTGGGAGTTACTATGTTTTTGATACATGTTTAATGTTTTGAAATAATATTTTAAGTATTGAACTTCTTATAGCAGATTATACATTAAGTAGTTTGTTGTTTCCCCCCCGTTTTTCTATTATTGCATTGGTCTGTCATTAGGGTACCACCATCCAAGGAGGACCCTTATCCTTATTATTCTTCCAACCCAACCTTCCTTTTGTCTTGATAGAATAACCCTCTGACCAACCAACAAAAAAATAAAAGAAACAATCATTCTAAACTGATAGGTGGCCTAGATTTTCCCTTTAGAAGTTAGGTGCAGACCTTAGGACCAATAGAGACACTACCTAATTACCATGTTCAACCACCAGTTTTCTAGGGTCATGCCTCTTGTACCTCTTAGTGACAAACATGTGCTTTATTTCAATTTGAGCTTCTTGTCTGGCCTATGTGGTATCCTTCACGAAATGGTAACCTAAATAGAACCCATAGGGATTAAATATCCTTTTCTTGTCCTTTAATAGAGATGCATCGAACCCTTGCAATATAGTATGGTAGTATATTTCACATAACACCAATTTATCAAGAACGTGAGCCGGCAGTAGGTGTAGTGTTCCAAGGGATACAAAAATCTTGATATATGTGTTTCTTTCTTCCAAGTACCAATGCCCAGTTTTGGATAATACCTTCCTCACTGCTTCTGATAGCCTTGGGAAATAATTCTTAAAAATTAGAGAAGACACTCGAGCTATGAATACATCGTAAACTAAAGGCATTGATATTTTGTACCTTTTTTCCCATAATATGTTGAAGTAGACATGTAAAATCACTTCAGAGACATGCCATATTAGGTTCATACCAGGGAAAACATTTATTGCGCATAATGCATCTAGGAGATAAGATGTCATGTAGAATGTAGCGGTTTCCCCAGGTTTTGGATTCTGTGCCTCTTCTTTCTAAGTGCTCAATTGTTTCAAGATACTAGCTCCCTAGTTAAAAGTGATTTTATATGTAGCAACCATATGAGCCAAAGGGATATAGGCTTAATAAAATCTAGAGCAATCCTTTTTTCCATATAAATGAAAGATAAATTCCATCAGGAAAATGTAAGGTTCTCAGAGGTTTGTTGTGTTATACCACCCTGAGGACCAATTCGCAAACTTCTTATCCTTCCTCCTCCAAGATGCTAGCAATTGGCCAATGTTATTTCTCTCATAGAAAGCCACAAGAAAATATTTGTTCAACCCGACTTCAACATCCTTGAGCTTGTAATACACGCTCACTTCTATCGGAAAGAACACACCTATACATGTTGTATCCTTGTTATTCATAAGGAATTTCTCTGCATCGACATGATGGATTATCAACTCTAATAGATCAAGACATGGAAGAATGGGTTTCTTGTCCACTACTAGGTAAAATGAAGACCGCATGATGTTTTGGAAGACCTGGTCATCTAATCCCCTTATCTTCCGGTCACTATGAGGCATGAATTCTGGGAAATCATCATAATGGAGTTTGTTATACAGGTCCAACAAAGAAGGCAAAATTATCTTGGAAGTTGTCACATTGTCTGTGTCTTTGAAGAATGGGGGCGAACTTGTTGGGTTCTTTTACGACATTTTGATCATCAGCTCTACCTTGGGGGGAAACTCTAGATTTTTCTCCACCTAGATGGACACCTCTCCAAATTTCTCACTTCCCCCTTTTGGGGTCTAACCTATAGGTTACTGGTCATTTGGGAGACATTTTTTCCTGCAAATACAATAATTCAATTTAGTACCTACCCTACCATAAATTTAAAAAAAAACTATGATAAATACCTGTGTGCTGAAATTATTCCAAGTCCAATACTCACCAGTTACGGGTTTGCGATAAACACCAAAAAACTTAGTTACTTAGAGATATTGTATCAATCATGAGTTCATGAGATAAATTCAAACAATCCTATGAAAAAAATGATATCGTTCAAATGTATTCGAATAAATAACAATTGACTTTCACATCCTCAATCATCAAGTTTTCGATATAACGGATCTATGAGAGGTTTTCATTAATCCCATTCATCGCCTATGTCAGCTCTTGTAATAAAAGAGATGATCAAACCATCCACGTGAAAGGACGTTTGAGTGTTTCATCAGGAAATTTAAATGGTCATAAATTGGCACGCGACAGTTTGAAATCGAGAGTCAGTCATTCAGGTTGCTTGAAGTTTTGAAGAAAACGCATGTCTAAATAGACGATCTGATGGAAATGACGATAAGATGTTCTTTTTTCTTCATGTGAATTGATCGGGTTTTCAACATGGTGATTTTTACTAAGCCCAAAACATAAGGATGCATGTAGGTAGAGGGTCACAAGCTAGACGGTCTAAATGAATTTGGGGATCCTTGGAAATACCAAATGGACAGTTCATATTGTTTGTCATAAGATCTTAGATAAGGAATTGGGAATAAGTAGGTTGCGGGTCAAAAAATAAGTTTAGTCTTATTGATCATTCGATGTCGATGTCTATTGTTGTTCGACGCCTTCTCACGATCTACATTTTTCCCTGTGTTCAATCCAGGGTGTTGATTTTTGGTATTACTCAGGCGTCATGGCCTATTTCTTCGACTAAGTGACATGTGTTGTTTTCAATTGAACTCGTCAATGCCCAATATTTATCAATGTTGGATAATTTACGAGCAGGAAGTGCCCCTGTGCATCTAGTATCCTGAACGATTGACGCCTGATGTTGATCGACATTGGTGTTCTTAAGACTGTGCCACATTTTTTACACACAATTGAACTCGTCAATGTTGGATGTTGATTGACATCGACATTTTCCCAAATAGGAAGTGCCTTCAAGCAACTAGCACCGAAAAAAAACAATGCCCGATATTGATTGGGTCCAACGCTTCAGAGAAGCTCCCATCGGGTGTCAGTGATCGTTTCCTTTAGCAATGGATTTGAATATTTTTTTCTTTCTTTCTAGGAAAACCACCAAGTGTTTTGCATTTTCTGATGTTATTCGAAAGACATGGGACTTTGGATTTATTTTTATTTTATTGATTTGTAGATGCAAGTAAAACTGTGTAAATCAATGAGTAATTTGGCAAAACAGTAGAAACAAAACTCATGTTGAATCAAAGGAAACAATGCAACGACAAAAAAAACAAAGTGGTACCCAAACATTTGACAATTTCCAGGGTGTGTTGAGTGCTCAACATGGTCACCATAGAAGCTCCTCCAAAATTTGAAATAAAATTAGGCTTTCTCTGTGGGTGTGAAGCCCCTACACAAGCCCATAAGGCCCATCACCAAACCCATCAAGCCCAAGCTTCATTCCAAGGGAGTTTTCACCAAACTAAAGGTTTGATGTGGTGCCCACGAAGATCCCAACATGTCCAAAACCTAGGTCCATGTGAGAATACCTGCCCGAAGCTACAAAAATCATCAGAGATTTCCCGCTCCCCATGTCCACATGAAAAAATATATATTTTTCAAAATATTTTTGTGTGTGTGTGTTTTTTTTTGGTGAGTTGTTGTGTTTTTTTTTTTTTTCAAAAAAAATATTTTAAAATTTGTGTTTATTAGTTTCTTTTTGTTTAAATTTTTTTTTAGTGTTTTAGAAAACAAAATGTGTTTCTTGATTTATTTTTGTTTAATTTTTTTTTAAATTTAATTTTTTTTTAAATTTAATTTTTTTAGAGTTTTAAAAAGAATTCAATTTTGTTTAATGATAATATTTTTTAACTATTTCTTTTAAAAAAAATTAAAAGTTAGACTCTGAATTTTTTTTATAAATTTTTTTTAAGGAACATGTTTGCAGAGTTTTTTTCTTTCCCATTTTTTTATTTTTTTATAACATAATATAATTAATTTAATAAATATTTTTTGAAGTAACGTTTTAGGAGTATTTTTTAGGATTTTATATGTGATGGTAGAATTCATCTAGGTAACGATTTCAATTAGGTTGTAATTGTAACTAAAAAAAATCTATTATACTAGGTAAGATCACTTTTCGATTTAAGGGTCAATTTTAAGGTATTTTGTCCACAATGGTATCGGTTCTAAAGGTTGCAATTTCAAACAACTCAAAATTTTAACCAACCCACAAAAAGGGTGCTACTGGTAGCGCCACTTTTTTATTCAAGGGTTGATTTTGTTGTTTTTGACCAAAAATACATATTTTTTGAGTCACTATTCACGTTTTGATGTCACATTTCTTGTTAAGTTAGTAACTATGTTTAGACTCTAGCAACCATTTTTCAACATAATAATGCTCAAAAGATTGATTTCTCTCATCTACCCCTTGGAATCCTTTCTTACTCCAAAAATGTGGTTGGAGTAGTTATCCATGAGCAATAGGGAATCGGGAACTGGAGGAACATGTAAACCTCGACCAAAAATTCACAATTTTATATTTTTTGCGCCAAGTAAATGCATGCAGAAGTTTTAGAAGATAAACACTCATATCATATGCACTCTATCAGAGAACATGGAGCACATACCTTGCAAAATGGAGGTTTTTTAGTATTTTGAGGAGGAATTGAGGGGGAGTTTTGTTTGCAAGTACGATGGGGATTAAACAAGTAGGCCAATCATGTTCATCTATGTTATCAAAGGGAAAACGATGTTATAACAATGAGTCATATTTACCCATTTCTAAATTATTTGGTTTTTGTTTTTTCTCAGTTTACTATTTTTTGACAATCATAGTGAATATAAGTAAAGAGGTTGACCTCCAAATGAGGGCCTTTGGCTTTAGAATTTTTTTGTTGAATATTGTTGAAGATTTATTTCAAGATTTAATTCAGAAGATCTACAGGAGTTGAGGAGTTTTAGTAGAACCATTATGTGCATTAATTGTGTTGTGGATTATTTTGCAAGAAATTATCATGTAAGATCTATCTAGTAAGAATTTCGATCCAACAAGTTAGCTTGTATGATTGCATGAATTTCTAGATATTAGTTTTAATATTGTTTTATTAATCTATTATTCTCTATAAAAAATTTAATTGTTATTTAGTACTTCAATAATTTTAAAATTGGTCTTTTTTTTTTTGTAAGTAAGAAGTATATAGGAGCCTGCTAGAAGCAAAAAGAGTTACAGAACAAATTGATTGGTCAGCTGAAAATTCTGGGCTGCCCCAATAGAGGGGAAACCAACCCAGTCAGCAGCCTAGTCATCCTAATCAAAGCAAAAATCATAAAGTGTAATGTCTAGAAACAAGGTGGAGCTCCATCTAAAGCAGCAGTCAATATACCATACTTCTAAACAAACATGAACTAAACACATGGCGAGTAACCTAGCCAGGTGGCGTTGAGGTCGCCTGTCCAAGGTTCCTCATCTATGACTGTCGTCCCATCACCCCATGGCATCTCGACCTCCTCCTTCTTCTCGGCTTCCCTATCGTGCCTCGCAGTGACCTCCGGGGGCGGTTCTGTTATAGCCTGCATGGCCACATCACGTGGAGTGGTGGCTACTTCCTGTGCCTGCGTTGGAGTTGCGCGCTCCGGTGCTTCGCCCTTGACGTTGTCTGCATCGACGGGGGTTGAGAGGAAGGTTTCATGTAGCGAGGAGAGAAGATGGAGGAATAGCGTGACTTTATCGTTTGACAATTGTAAATGGAATTGCAAGTCCTCGACACCCTGGCAAAGCTCAAAAACCAGGCCATAGAGAATGCCCAGTTTATTCTTAACCTGCTCGGTCATGGCAGCGTCAATGAACGGGGTTCTAGCGCTTCCAACAGCGCTCCTCCGAGGTGGTGGGTCGTCATATAAGGTACAGGGGAAGGCCGAGCTCGGAGTGGGAAGCGAATCAGTTCTGGAGGGAGCAAAAAGTAATCGTAACGAAGGATAAGGTGACCAGGGGATCAAATCCAGGGGGTTCGGATTTATAGTAGACGGGGTGTGGCTGGGCTGCACCTCTTGGAGGCGACAGGGAGGTGCAGGGGAAGACCTGTCATGTGCAGAGAGGGAGGGTCGTCGAGGTCGCCATGGGGAACCCCTCCATGGTTTCCCTCTTATGTGCTTCCTATGCTTAGGCATGGTGTTTATGCAACGGAAGTCGTAATGAAGGTCGTAGTGGGGTGCCTCCAGAGACCAATTAGACGCCAGCCATGGACGCAGGGGGGGAAGCTCTATTATCCACCAGCAAGAGCAGTGACACCATAACACAATAACGGAGGAAATCGCCCGAGCCATAACGAAGTGTAGAGGACGAGGCCAATCATCATGCCCTCCCATCACCATAAGAGCTCCATTAATATTCCCGGAGGGTGGCGGACGGAGGCATGGGCCCATCACGTGGCTTCGTGCCTCATTGGCACCCTCCATACTCCTGCCTTTGCCAGCTGTCTCCACCTAGCACCCCATCCGGGGGAGTGTCTGTTGTCCTATCTTTGTGTATGCAGTGCTAGAGTAGAGGATGATCAGGTTCCAGGGCTGAGTTACAAACAAGTTCTGGCTCGCCCTGGTTGATTCCCCTATTGGCTAGGTCATCCGCAACTTGATTCGCCTTCCTTCTGACGTGATATGGAATGAGGATCAAGTTTGGTCGTAGTGAGTCNTCTCCAGCTGGGCGAGATGCATTCTGGATTTGCACCATTCAGAAGTCTCCACAGCAAGTTGATGAGGATTTGAGAATCGCCCTCCACAAATAGCTTGGTGAAATTGTTTTCAATGGCCAGTTGCAGTCCCCTAGTAGGACCCCATAATTCTGCTACATTGTTTGTGGAATGTCCTATGGGACCTGCACTAATGAGAAGGGTAGTCCCTTGGTGATTGCGGAAGACAATTCCATAGCCTGCAAGGCCCGGATTACCCTTGGAAGCCCTGTCAAAGTTGAGCTTGAGGAAGCCCTCTGGGGGAGGAGACCAGAAGGAGGGGTTGTTTGGGAGACAGGACTGGGGAGAACAGGGAAGCCCCGTGGCTTTGGAGGAAGGAACCCAGTGCCGAAGGATGTGAAGTTCAGCTTGGTTTCCATTAGCATCCAATCCAGACCACGCCTGTACGTTCAGAGTCTCCTGGATGTTCCGACAGCATTGATGCCAGTAATGTTGCCAAGGTTGGGACCGGTCTTTGAAGAGCCTTCGGTTCCTTTCTTTCCATGTTTTCCATAGGATGAAGCTCGGTAATAATTGCCAAACCCTGTTGAGGAGGGGTGAATGGAAAGCTTGATCCCTCCACTCTGTGAGTGTGGTCAGTATGCTGTCCCGACAACGGTCCGAGGTGTGCATGATGAGCGCCGCTTGATCCCAAATTTGAGCGGTAAAGGGGCAGGAGTTAAGAAGGTGATTCATCGTTTCCTCTGTCACCCCACAGAGTAGGCAGACAGAGGGTCCCGCGAAGCCCCTTCTTGCCAGATTGTCCCAGGTTAGAATGCTAGAGTGATTCACGAGCCAGAGGAAGAGGGTGATTTTTGGCCAATGCTTGAGACTCCACAGTTTGCGCCACTGTGTCGTGTTATGGAGGGGATCTAAAGGAGCTTTGAGCTGATATGCCTCCTTTGTGTTGAAGGTGCCTTGTGGTTTGTAGCCCCAACGTAAGATGTCCTCCCCTGCTATGCGTGGAATTTTACGCTTCTCCATCTCTTCCTGCCACGGGGTTAAGTCCACACCTACCTCCAAATCAATGTTTTCCCTGTCTAGAGTCCATTGACACCATGTGTTCCCTTGGGGGGTATCCCTCCAGTAGTCGGCGACTTTTGTGAGGTCTGCTCGAGTGGCTAAGTTGCAGATGGTAGGGGCCCAGTCCTCCTTGCTCAGAATCGGCCATTGTTGCCAGGAGTCATGTCAAAATAGGGTCGTTTTCCCATTTCTGATTTCCCAGAAAGCGTTGTCAGTCACCAGCTGTCGGTTTTGTTTGGCTACCATCCAGATTAAAGAGCCTGGGCTATCCTCATTCCAGCGGACTAGATTCTTCTCTGCCACGCCCGGAGCATATTTTTTCCTCCAAATTCAGGCCCAAAGGTCCCTGGGGATTTTTAACCATCGCCACCAAATTTTCGCACTTAGCACCTTGTTCATGATGAAAGGATCTCTCAAGCCCAGGCCTCCTTTCTCCTTGGGCCAACATATTTTGTCCCATCTAACCAGCGCTATTTTCTTTCCGGTGTTGAGGCCTTGCCAAATGAAGTTTCGTTGAATGATTTTGATAGTGGTGAGGATGACCTTTGGGGCAGCTAGTGCAGAGAAGGTGTAAATCGGGAGGACTTGGAGGATGGCATGGATAAGGATAGGGTGGCTAGGGAGATTAAGAGATCTGAAGGTCCAAGAAGATACTTTTTTAGCGAAGGAAGAAAGAAGGTGTTCCCAGGCGGAGTTCCGAAGGGCATTGTCAATTAAGGGGATGCCGAGGTATTTGGACGGAAGGGAGCTTCTGTTGAAACCAAAGAGGCCAGCAATGTGACGCTGGACCAGAGGAGGGGTGTTGAAGAAGAAGATTTGGGACTAATCCTTGTTGCATTCCAGGCCCGAGGCGTCAGCGAAGGTTTGCAGAATATTCTGGAGGGAGGTGGCTTCCCGGACTGTGGGGCTGCCCATCAAAAGGGTGTCATCAACGAATTGGCTATGCGAGATAGGCGGGGAGATACCATGCAGGGATAGACCTGTTAGGCGATTGGAGTCAATGGCGGCGTGAATGGATCTGTTGAGGCCTTCGACTAGGATAATGAAAAGGAACGGGGAGAGAGGATCACCATGCCTGATTCCTCTCGAGGCTGAGAAAGGCTTCGACGGGACCCCATTAATGAGAATGGAAAAGAAAGCCGAAGAGGTTAGATTTACTATCCCCGTAACCCAGTTCTGATCGAAACCGAAAGCTAGGAGCATTGCCTGCATATACTTCCAGTTGATTTTGTCAAAAGATTTGGAGAGGTCTAGTTTGAGAAGCATACCTGGGGTCTTGGTCTTCTGCAGGGAGTGGATCACCTCATGTGCAAGGATGACGCTGTCTAGGATTTGTCTTCCCTCCACGTAGCCTGATTGCTCTAGAGAAATTATGGTTGGTAAGATGGGATTGAGTCTCCTGGTTATGACCTTGGTAAGGAGCTTGTAAATGACATTGCACAGAGCTATCGGTCTGAACTTCTTGGGATGATGTGCTTGCCCCTCTTTGGGAATTAAAGTTATAAAGGTGGCATTGAGAGCCTGGAGAATTTGGCCTGTGGCTCGGGAATCCTCTAGGATCTCCCAAACTTCTGTTCTGAGCAGTGGCCAGCAATGATGGAAAAAGTCACTTGTGAACCCATCGGGGCCTGGAGCCTTGCCCTTAGGGGTCTCTTGAAGGGCTTGGTCCACTTCCTCTATTGTTATTAGGCGTAGGAGTGCGGCGTTTTTCTCTGGGGTAACGAGGGATGGTACATGTCGTGTGACCTTGTTGATAGCCTCCTGTCGGTCTGTTCTTGGCTCTGTGAGGAGATTTTGAAAATAACTGGTTAAGGTGTTTTCCATGTCCTCATGGGAATGAATAGTGTCCCCCTCGTCGGAAAGGAGATGAGTGATCTTATTGGTATGCCGCCTCTGAATGACGGTTCTATGAAAGAATTTAGTATTTCGTTCCCCTTCTCGGAGCCATTGCACTCGCGATTTCTGTTTCCATAATATCTCCTCTTGCTTTTCCTGACGTCAAGCTGCTGATTTAAATTTGTCTCCTGGGCTCAGAGGTCTGTTGTCATCCCATGGAGTCTGATCTGCTGCTGAATCCCTTCCAATTGTGCGAGCAACTGTTTTTGTGCATCAAAGATGTTGTCGAAGGTGCTCTGATTCCAGGTTTTGAGTTTCTTCTTAAGGTTTTTTAGTTTTTGCTGGAATCGATACATTTTGGATCCGCGAGGGGCCTCAACCTCCCTCCACCAGGTCTGGATATTTTCCTGGAACTCCGGGTGGTCGAGCCAGAATTTCTCAAACCGAAAGGGTTTCTTGCCGGGGGTAGCCGGAATATCCATCCATAATTGTAGGGGCCAGTGGTCTGAACCAAAGACGTTTAGGATGGCTGATTCTATAGTGGTGCCTTCCATTATGAGAGATTCGGAAGTCAGGAATCTGTCCAGTTTGCAGGCAATTTGATGGATGCCCGTTCTTCTGTTTGTCCAAGTGTACATGCCGTTGTTCATGCTCAGATCTACAAGTTTAAGCTCATCTATGAGAGTATTGAAGTCTCCAGAGTCCCTATCCAGGCGCCTAGAGCCTCCTCTTTTTTCCCCCAAATTGCGAATGATGTTAAAGTCGCCACCCACAATCCTATTTCTATGCTGTGCTAGGCTGTTAACATATCGCAGGCTCCTTAGGAAGGCTGGTTAAGTGTCCAAGCTTATTTGAGCCGATAAGCCTGTAGTCAACAGTGATGGACCATTTCATGGAGATGAAATTGTCCAGGATGAAGGCATTGGTGTTCCATAGGATAGCGAGGCCGCCCACTGTTCCTCTAGCATCGATGGAGACTGCCCTTCCCAATTTCCAGCAATAAGGTAAAAGCTTGTCAATGTCTTCTGAAGTACATTTTGTTTCCTGTAAAAGTAAGATTTTTGGCTTTTCTGCTAATATCATATCTCGCAGCATTTTGTGCTTGCTGCGTCCGTTGAGGCCTTTGATATTCCAGGTGATGATATTCATGATAACTGGGGGTTGGGTAGAGGAGGAAAGCTATCCAAGATCAAGTTGATTTGTCCCAAGTTCACCATGAAGTTCCCTATTTCTTGTATGAGCTTGTTAGTTGATTTTCGGCCTCTTTTCTTTTCATCTTTCTGGGTCTTGGCAGGGTTTTTTGATTGACCGCCCTAGATCCCTAGACTTTTGTTTGCTCGAGCGGAGGAGTCGGATGATGAATTGAGGAACACTTTGTGAACCTTCCGTAGTTGACCTCTGGGTATAGTATAAAGTTTTTGGTGCCTATAGACATGTTCCAAGTGCTCAAGATCTACCCCAGCTAAGTCTTTCTCCTCTAGCTCCATATCTGCCTCCCCATCATCTATCTCTTGCTGGCTAAGGGTGGAAGTGGGGATGGGAGGGTCTTACTGGCTAAGGGTGGAAGTGGGGATGGGGGGGTTAGAATATTTTCTCTCATATGGTTGAACCGTTTCTTGGTTGATAAGTTGGGTAGCAGTGCTGGGAGGAGGCGCTATGGGGTTTTCAGGATTGAGGGGGTTTTCCGGTTGGTTCTGCAAGACATCAAATTTATTACTGTTTGAAGGATATTTGCTTACCTAGGCTGGCTTCTTCCGGTCGGCTTGACGTCTCTTCCCCGCTGGTTGCATGAAGTCGTCCTTGTCCTTGCCGCTTTTTGGGTTCCCTTCCTTTGGCGCTGCATTGAGTGGACAGTCTCTGAAGAGGTGGCCGTGCTCAGGGCACTTCCTGCAGTGGAATGGGATATGCTCATAATCGATGGTCTGAGACCAATCATCATCGTGGTATTCTAGTGTGATGGATACTGGGAGAAGTTTGGCTATGTTTAGATAGACACATATTCGTGCATAGGAGGTGTAACGTCATTGCTTGGTAGCTTCTGAAGATTTGACATAAATGCCAATGGTGTTTCCAATTCCGGCCAGGACTTCCTCTAACCAGAACTCCTGGGGTAAGGAATAAAGCCTGATCCAAACTGGTGCATGGGCGAAGTCCTCCTTCTCATGGCTGAACTTCTCAGTCCAGAATCTCAAGAAGAGTCCAGTCGAGTTGTAGAAATAGGGCCCTCCATCAAAGATGCGATTGCGATCTTCCAGGTTGTGGAGGATGATTGTGAAAAAACCCTTGGATCCGAGTTGTAAATCGTAATGCCCCTTTGGCTTCCACCAATATTGAATCCATTTGATCAGATCTCTTTTTGAGGGCTAGAGCCCAAGAAATTTACCCACCAGGGCATGGTCCCTCATGTACTGCTTCTGCACCTCTATCCTCGGCGAGCTGATAATATATCTCGGGGCTTGCGGCACCTGCGGAATACATTTACCTGGCAACCATGGAGCCGAGGCTCGGTCGGGGGTTTTCTCCTTCTAGGGGTCTATTTCCATCTCTCTGTCTTTGAAGGTCCCATCCTCCAGCAGCTCCGCATGCAAGCCTAGTGGTACGTCAAAAGCCGACCGCTTCAATCCTTCAATGGCTTCGTCGTTCGCCATGACATGGTTGTAGGAGGGGCCTTGCGGCTCCCCCTCCTTGCGGATCATGAGCCCCTGCGGGGCCACATTTATGGTACCGCAGATCGATTTCTAGCAGTGCTAAACCCTAGTTTGCAGAGCCGCGCTCTAATGTCCTCCTCTCAATTTTAAAATTGGTCTTTTGATCATTGATGGAGCAAGCGTTAAACAATCATTGGCCTCTGAGGGTGTGCTATTAGCTAAATATTTCTATAGAACTAATTATTGGAAGCACAAATCATAACTACCGACTTATTCTTAATATTGTTTTCTTTAAGAGTTATTATTTAAGGAAAACATTTTCTCTATCTTTTCACATCTGTATTTTTTTAAAGGAAATTAGACAATAAAGTTTCTTGATAGAAATAATTCTTATAGATCTCGACATTGTTGATTACTTTTAT
>SNQJ01S0040575.1:0-11202 GCA_010110895.2 Picea sitchensis | reverse complement strand
ATCCATATTTACTTCTTATCAACCATGACAAAACAATAATGAGTCATATTTACATCAAACAATATTGGGTCCATTACCCAACCCTTTGTGCTACGGGGCTTTCTTCAAGGGTTGACATCAATGACAACCAACCTTAATCAACATGTTGTCCCTAAAGGTTATCCTTAGCACTTAATTTTTCAAATGATTTCATTTTACTTATTTTATATAGTATATAGAAATAAGGTATAAAACAATAAAATAACAAAAAAGAGTGAAACCAAAAAAAAATCAAATCCCATTGAATGGTTGTCGAACCATTAACCCGAAGGATTATTCCATACCAAATAGGGAGGAGTCTAATTATTCCTTGTCCTTGGATTTAATACCTATTTTTGAGGATTGGGAATCCTTCCCCCTCAACACTATGGAACAATTACAATACAAAATTACTGAGCCCATTATCTTCCCAGTGGCCACATAGCCTGATAGTTGTTTAGCATTAGGGTTTTTGCATCCGCAACCCTCAATTAATGATACATTTTTGGAAATTCTATAATATTATTGAATGTCTAAAATTATATAGCCCCACACATGAGTTAAGTGGGTTGACATGGCATCCACCCGATATCATGGTGGTTAACTAGGCAGGTCAACTTGCGGGAGGCACAACTTCTGCATAAGAACTTCATTTGAGGTGGTTTTTGCATCGTTGGAAAGGTCCGAGTGTGTATAACAACATCAATGGGAAATTATCTATGATCACAATTTTTTGACCCCAAAAAAAGAACATCTGATGTCTCAAAATGGCTCTTCAAGGTTGTCGACCCCAAATCTCCAAACTAAGACTTGTCACTAAAATAGGCCCTGTAAGCCAATTCCTCCAATTTTACCACCCATAAAGTACATGGATATATTGGAAATGGGAACTCACTATGGAGCTGCCTATTTTTAAGTTTCTCACTAGTTCAGGCTCATGCATTTAATTGCACTTTTTTGTTTAGCATTTACTTGAACCATAAACAATTGTAGCAATAGTAACTAGTTGCATTAAACCAATACCACAAGAAGAATAACCATTCAAAACAACACAAGAAGTATCTTGGGAAACCCTTCTCAACAAGCGAATAAAACCCAACCAATCCTTTTCTATATTCTTCAAGAGAAAGACCTCCTACACCATCACCAAACCTAGCACACAAGAGGGTGTTGTAATTTTCATAATTTCATACCACAACTTCTGAAATCATGAGATGACACAAAGATAAGTGCGTTTCCTCAATGGGGATTAACATTTATTTATACAAGACTTATCACATCAAATGATATTTTTGTTGGCACAATAGGGTCAACCTCGATAACTTGGAATATAATTAATAATTACAATATTAATTATCTTTCACTTTATGGTGGGGCCGACCTGTACCCTTTACATCACAATTTGGGTTATAGATAAATATAACTCTTAGAAAATATAGCAATGGATTTCACACACCCAATAGTGCTCAGCCACTAGGGGCACGTCCACTTTTGCTCAGCTACAGGTATACCCAACTCAAAAAATCTCTATCTCACTGAGTATTACAGGAGAATCATCTGGACACACATTCACTAGTGCTCAACCACTAGGATCAGTTCCACCTATGCTCAACCATAGGGATTTCCACCTTAACAAATATCTATCTCACTGAGTTTCACAGGAGAATCATTTGGAGTATCATATCGCCTCAACTCTCTACACAGAGGAGAACAGTAAACCCATCACAGGGGTACACATCGTTTCATCTCAAATGACACACCCATATCATGGGTATATTCCCTAATCAGGGGCACACATATTTCCATATTCTTCTTATAGAGAACGACACACCCAGCTCATGGGAATCTTCCCTACACAGGGGCACACAACGTTCCATTTCTATCTCAGAGAGAGAATACACACCCATCCCATGGGAACACCCAACTCATGGGCTCTCTCACAAGACAACTCACTCAGTTTGTTTCCTAGAGGATGTCTCACACAACTCTAATCATCAACACTCCCTCTCATCTAGGGAGGCATTCTCCACCAAGCCATGTCTCTCACTAAAGTACTCAAACTTTGTCTTGGAAAGTGGTTTGGTGAAGATATATGCAATTTGTTCATGTGTAGGAAGGTAATGCATGTGTATTTATTTCCTCTACACCATGTCTCTGATATAATGATATTTTATCTCAATGTGTTTTGATCTATCGTGGCACAAGAGGTTCTAAGAGAGCTTCACACACTTCTGGTTATCACAATGAATAATGGTAGGATCCATATCATGATCAAATAACTCTATCAAGATCTTGTGAAGCCACACTGCTTTGTGGACTAACACACTTAATGATTTATACTCTGCTTCTGCAGTACTCAAGGCCACAGAGCTTTGTTTCCTACTGCAACATGAAACCATGTCAAACCCCAAGGTAAAACAACAACCATATGTGCTCTTCCGGTCCACTGCACTCCCTACCCAATCTACATCGGCATATCCCTACAAACTCAAGTCTACACTGGGGGCATATATCATTCCATATCCAACTGTGCCTCATAGATATATCAATACATGCTTCATTACTATCCACTGAGTCTATCTCATCTAACTCATGAACTAACTAAGTAAATTCACTGCATAACACATATTAGGTTTGGTGTTAACCAGATACATCAGTGATCCACTCAATTGTGGATAAATCTCACCTAAATCAGGAGGAGTATCATTCATTTTCTTTAAATCCATCACCATCGGTGTAGGCATGGATTTTCACTCTGTCATACTGAACTTCTTCAATATCTCCACTGTATATTTTCTTGACTCAGAAAAATTTCATCAGTTCTATGTCATAGTTCTAGTCCCAAGAAGTACCAAATCATACCCAGATCCTTCATCTAAAAATCATAAGTCAATGATTGCTTGTATTCAACAATAATTCTTTCTGAATTTGTAAGGAATAAATCATCCACATACAGGACCAAGATTAGGAACTCATCACTAAAAATATGATAATATAGGTTTGGATGAACAACACTCTTGTTGAAACCCAAACTCATCAAGAAACCATCCATATTCTCGTACTAAGCATGAGGTGTCTACTTTATTCCATGCATGGATTTCTTCATCCTTTACACATGAGATTTCTCGTCGTATATCACGAATCCCTATGGTTGCTCGATGTCAACTTATTCCTCAATCTCACCATTGAGAAAGGTTGTCTTTACATCCGTCTGATGTAGTTTCCAAATCATGGATGATAGTATGGATGGAATTGTATCTAGATATTGAATAAAATGTCTCATCATAGTCAACTCCCTCTACTTGTGTGAACCCTTTTGCTACAAACCTCACTTTTGTATTTCTCAACACTTCCATTAGCTACATGCTTGATCTTATATATCCACTTGGAAGTTGCTACAGACTTCCTTATGGTCTCGAAACAATATCCCACACATCATTCTTCAAGATGGACTGATACTCTTTTGTCATGGCATCTTTCCATACATGTTGACCTGCTACTTCTATCCATAGAATCATAGGTAGACTATGTTCATGTATCATTGCTTTAGTTTCTTCAATCATGGTTTTTTTCTTCCTCCTTCTCAAATGGTTTTGACTCCCTCTAATTCAAGTGACTCCCTATGAATTCTGAAGGATAAAACATCTCCCTTTGTTGTTAACCTGTCTGGAAGAAAAAAACCATGATTGAAGAAACTAAAGCAAAAGAGAGAAAACAAGACAAGAACATCTCCTAAAGGAGGATAATGAATACATCTCTAAAATCAAAGGCTTTGATTCAAAGTTGTTGTCACATTTGTAATGTAGAATCCTTAGAAATGTAGGTTAGAAACATGATAAATTAAAACAATCAAACCTAGAATCTTCACTTCCATTGTATTGTTCCTCTGAATGCACTAACAAGAACATCTCCTAAAGGAGAATAATGAGTACATCTCTAGAATCAAAACAATTTAAGGATTGTTGTCACATTGTAATGTAGAATCCTTAGAAATGTAGGTTAGAAGCATGATAATTAAAACAATCAAACCTAGAGTCTTCACTTCCATTGTATTGTTCCTCTGAATGCACTAATATCCCTCTGGATCCATCATTGCAGCAAGGGTTCCTTCTTCTTCAATTACCCTCATGAAAATGATGCAAAACATATATAAAAGTGCATAATTGAGAGTGTACACCAATGGATATTTTTCTTTCTTCTCAATTTCATGATGAACAATGATATTCCTTGCCTTTTTACCATAGACTAGGAGGAAAATTATGTTTTTGCATCTTCCTGTGGCCACCTTCCACTGCTACATTCTATAAAAATAATTTTTTCCCCTATAGCTTCCTTGTACCATAAAAGTCTCATCATCAACCTTGTAGTTTCTTTGTCCAGAAGAACACTACTACCGTTTTCAACACTTGTTATCCTAACGCTGTCACAATAGTCCTTAGCAAGTTTGACAATCTTGAAACTTCAATCTTGGATTTCATCATGAACAAGTCCTTGAGCATGTTGACATAGACTTGATACATAATGATAATTTTTGGCAATAACAAACTTTCCAAAAGATTGACCTCAAGATTGAAATGAAGGCTTTATTGTTGTTGTAGATGACATAAGTAATAATGAGAATCTCCTTGTTGTCAACCAATGTCTTGATTGTCTAAAATACCCTTGAACTGCTAGCACAAACATTTAAGACCAAAAAAAAACTCCAATCAACTAGTGTTGTTGTCTTTCAAATATTTACCACAGTCCGAGATTTTGGGTCTCCATCCCTACTGTCTCAGAGATTCGTTTAGGCTTCTACTAAGAATACTCTGAAGTGATATTTAACCAGATCTAAAATCTTCTTGCATTTGTCTTAGAAACTTGCTTATATGAAGTATAATCCAGAACGTTGTGTTCTTCACAAGAGAGAACATACTCTCATGCATTCCCCAACCAACATAGAGCCATGGTTGTTGCCACCATGTCAAAATAGTAAAAATGTGTCAGTTTGAATTTTTTATATATCGCCTCAACATAGGAAACAAGAATAGAATTGCAGCAAGTGCATTAAGCAACAAATATATTGCAACAGTTAGGATATACAAGGAAGGGAAATTCCACCCTCTAACCTGGTTCTGTAAAGTTTCTGGAAGAATGATGACCCATGTAGAAGAAACTACAACCTTCAATAAATATCTTAGAACCTATTTTTGAGGCATCCCCGTCACACTCAATGGAACTCTTATAATTTTCAAAGGAAACTAGTATAGAGTCAAGAACACTACTAAAGGAATAATTCTCACGACTTCTTAGCCTGTCTAGATTTTCTTTCAAAGCTATTATTAATTCAGGAGTTGTTTCCAAGCTGTTGGATTCATCTGATTTGGAAGTTGTTAACATGACAACAAAATCACAATTAGTGTTGTTGATGATTCCATTAGAGGAACAACTTGTGCAGAAATTGTGTGGTATGGCTATTTGTAAAACCTTGTCATCAATACAGATTTCAAAATATTCATCTGTAACTCGATTCTCATTCCTTGTAATTGCAGTGATCAATATTTAGTGTATATATATATATATATATATAGAGAGAGAGAGAGAGAGAGAGAGAGAGAGAGAGAATCTCAGAACCTCTGAAGCAACCACCACCATTGCACGCAGAGTTGTTAGCCATTACAACAAGTCGCGCCCATGGTTTAAGTCATATCGTAGTCATTGTTTCAGAAATCGACCATGCAATCTCTTCCCACCATTCTTTTCCAACCAAGCTTCGATGTCATTACTGATCTTGACCGTATCCAATATGGAGGGAAAATTATCACAAATCCAAATTCAATACAACTACTATTATAAATATACTTAGTACTTCTTTAAAGACAGATCCATAAACTCACACAGTTTCCATTCTTGTTCTGTGCATATGGTCTTCTTCAGGTATGCTCTGATACCATGTTAAGCTTCTCACTAGTTCAATATCATGCATTTAATTTCAATTTTTTTTTATAATTTACTTAAACCATAAACAATTGCAAAAACAATAACTAGTTGCATTAAACCAAGATCACAAGAAGAATAACCATGCAGAAGAACACAAGAAGTATCTTGGAAAACCCTTCTCAACAAGGGAAGAAAACCCAGCCAATCCTTTTCTATATTCTTCAAGAGAAAGACCTCCCCACCATCACCAAACCTAGCACAGAAGAGGGTGTTGTAATTTTCATAATTTCAAACCACAACTTTTGAAATCATGAGATGACACAAAGATAAGTTTGTTTTCTCAATGGGGATTCACCTTTATTTATACAACACTTATCACATCAAATGACATATCTATTGGCACAATAGGGATGAAATCAATAACTCATAATGCAATTAATAATTACAATATTAGTTATCTTTCACTTTATGGTGGGGGTGACCTGTACCCTTTACATCACAATTTGGGTTACAGGTAAATCTAACTCATAGAAAATATAGAAAGGGATGTCACACACCCACTAGTGCTCAACCACTAGGGGCATGTTCACCTATGCTCAACCACTAGGGGCATGTTCACCTATGCTCAACCACAGAGACGTCCAACTCAACAGATCTCTATCTCACCGATTCTCACAGGAGAATCATCTGGACACACAGTCACTAGTGCTTAGCCACTAGGATCACGTCCACCTGTGTTGAGCCGCAAGGACATCGTACTCAAAATATCTCTATCTCACTGAGTCTCATAGGAGAATCATCTTGAGTACCACATTGTCTCAACTCTCTACATAGAGGAGAACAGTAAACCCATCACATGGGATCCTTCACCCCTCATAGGGGTACACATCATTTCATCTGAAATGACACACCCATATCATGGGAATCTTCCCTACTTAGGGGCACATAACTTTCCATCTCCATCTCAGAGAGAATGACACACCCATCTCATGGGAATATTCCCTACACATGGGAACACAACATTCCATATCCATCTCAGAGACGAATAACACACCCATCTCAATGGCACACCCAACTCATGGGCTCTCTCATAGGCTGACTCACTCAGTCTGTGTCCTGGAGGATGTCTCACATAGTTGTAATCATCAACACCTATGACTATGTGGTTTAAATGGATACTACAGACTCTTCTTCCTACCTCTGTTATTCTCTCAAATCCCACTCTTGGAATTTCTTCTCAACTATGTACCAATTACAATATAAAATAATGGATTATCTTCTCCTCCTACAGGGTCGATATTCAACATAGCCCCATATTCATCTATGTCTAGGGGATTTTCATCCTCAACCCTCAATTAGTGAGAAGGTTTTGGACCTTCCAGGATATTCTTGAAAGTACACATGTGTCTAGACTCACACATGATTTATGGTTGATAACATGACATCCACTCAATAGCATGGTGGTTAACTAGGTAGGTCAACTTGCAGAATGAATATATTTTTCATATGCACTTTGATTAATGTGAATTCTGCATCGTTGGAAAGGTCTCGGTGTGTAGGAAAGTGTCAAGGTGTCGTTAGATATGAGCACAAAGTTTTGACCCAAAAAAATGTTATTTTATTCCCCAAAATGCTTCCAAAAGGTTTCTGGATCCAACTCTCCAAAGTGGGACTTTCCACTAAAATGGGCCCTGCAACCCAATTCCTCCAATTTTTCCACCTAGAAAGTACTAACACATATTGGAAAGGGGCACTCATTTTGAAGCTGCCTATGAATATGTGGCCTAAATGGATAATATAGACTCTTTTTCCTACCTCTATTATGCTCTTTAATCCCACTCTTTCGATGTTATTCTCAACTATGGAATAAATACAATACAAAATACCAGAACCCCTTGTCTTCCTAGTGGCCCATTATTTAACATAACCTGATAGTTGTCTAGGGCTATTTTTGCATCCTAAACCCTCAATTAATGAAAAAAAATTAGACCTAGTATCTTCTTGAAATTATGCACATGGATAGAAAAACAAATGAGTTATGGAGCCTAATGTGGCATCCACTCTGTACAATGGTAGTCATCTAGGTAGGTTAACTTGCAGGTGGCATAACTACTGCATACAAACTCCGAATGAGATGATTTTCACAACATTGGAAGGTGATCGGTATGTAAAATAGTTTTAAGGGGTTGCAAGATATGCTCACAAATTTTTGACACTAGAAAATTCCATTGTATGCCTCAAAATTGATTTGGAAGGTTCCAAGCCCCAAATCTCCAAACTAGGACTTGCCAATAAAATGGGACCTGCAAGCCAATTCCTCCAATTTTTCCACCTAGAAATTATCAAGATAGATTCAAAAGGGGAACTTTCTATGGAGTTCCTTATGATTTTGTGACATGAATGACCACTTGTTATATCCCTAAAATTCCCTACTCATGCATACATGGCATTGGCCTTCCTACTTACATAATTTTCCAAATCCCTGCTGAGTAACTCTATTTAAAAAACTATTTTTTGGAGTATGTACATGCCCTTTTGCACTACTTCCCACATACATATGCTTTCTTCATTCTATAAATCCTATGTACATACGCTATATGCACACTAAACAACTCGTGTATACCTCCAAAAGTTGCAAAAATTAAAAATTTACAAGGAATTCGATGGAATTTATGGGCTATTGGAGGTTTCCCAACCAATTCACCTATCATAGCCCGTCCCCTAACCGAATAAATATCCTTTTTTCATATAAATGAGGTCTTGGGGTCTCATTCCACAATCAAGCATTAGAACGGTGAAACTCTGCCCAAATTCCCTTTCTTTCCTTGCCCAAGTATTTGCAGCCTTTTGTGAGTTATTTCCTTAGCATTCCCTCTCTAGCCCCTTTTCTCCCATACAATCCACTCCCTTTCCTTGAGGTGATCAGTATATTGTGAGAGAAGGCAGTTGTAAGGTGCACTTGGAGCATTGTTAAGAGGAGCCCGGACCAGGTTCACGAGGCGTCGGCCTGCAAAGGTTGTAATTTCCAATCTTTGAGTATTGAATAAAAGAATATCTTTTCCCTATCCCAAATGATGGTTTTTATGTCTTGACTTTGATTTATACATAACAATTTATATCTAACCCTAATTGATGAATAGAAATAGAATGTTTGTAGCCTTGTTTGCCTAGTTATGGATGCAGATCATCTTTGGGAGGAGACTTGCAACCTTGAGAGCTACAAATCCTTAGGGGGTCATCACCAAACGTTGGATTTAAGGTATAGTTTTTGACTTACTCTTCCATTTCTTTCTGTTCATCTATTTTGGAATGTTTTGGGTAGTGTAGAAATTAGATTGACTTTTAGGGAGTCATTTCTCTGTCTATACTTAGAACCCTGGTACAATAATAGGGGGATTTTCCCACTAGCACTACTACATACTTTCAATGTAACAAATGTAGGAACAAGAGTTTGTAGTAGCCATTTAGGACATAGAGTCATAGGCATCTCCACAATGAGTTCCCCTTTCCAATTTATCATGGTACTTTCTGGGTGGAAAATTGGAGGAATTGGCTTCCAAGGCCCATTTTAGTGGCAAGTCCTAGTTTGGATATTTGGGGCTTAGAACCTTCTAAATCCATTTTGAGGCATTAAATGGGATTTTTGGGGGTCAAAACATTGTGAGCATAGCTCCCAAATGGTTGTCTCTATTCTACAGATAGAGACCTATCCATTTTAAAGGCAAGTTATAGGTTTGGAGATTTTTGTTCTAGAACCTTTAAAATTCATTTGAAGGCATATAATGACATTTCGGGAGCGTCAAAACTTTTTTATCATAGCTCACATCCCCTTTACACTATTATGCACACCAAGGCATTTCCAACAGTGAAACAATCGCCTCAATTAGAGTTCGTATGTGTAATTTATGCCTCCCATAAGTTGACCTAACTTGTTAACCATCATGGTATCAAGTGGATGCCATGTCATCCCCCATGAGTCATGTGTGGTGCTAGCCACATGTGGAATTTCAAAAATATTCTATAAGGTTTGAAACATTCTCACTAATTGAGTGTTGAGGAAGTAAAAAACATAACCCTAGATGGCTATCAATCTATGTTAAATATAGAGCCACTGACAAAGGGGTTCCATTATTTTGCATTGTACTTGTTCAATAGTTGAGTTGAGAATCCAAGGAGTGGGATTTGAGAGAATAAAATAGGTAAGAAGAAGATTTTATAGTAACCATTCATGCCAGAAAGTCATAGGAAAAACGATAGTGAGTGACCCTTTCCAATCTATCTTGGTACATTCTGGGTGGAAAACTGAGAGGAATTGGCTTGCATGACCCATTTTAGTGGCAAGTCCTAGTTTGGAGATATGAGGTTTGGGCCCTTTTAGATCCGTTTTGAGGAGTCAAGTGACATTTTTTTGGGTCATATTTTGTGAGAGTAGATCACAACCCCTTAACATTATTATACATACCAAGACCTTTTGAATGGTGTGAAAATTTCCTTAATCAGAGTTTGTATGCCGAAGCTATGCTTCTGAGAAGTTGGCCTACCTATTTTATCACCATGCTATCAAGTGGACACCATGTCAATCCTCATAACTCAAATATGGGGCTATCCACTTGTGGTGTTTCAAGAATATTCTAGAAGGGACAAAACCTTCTCATTAATTGAGGGTTGAGGATGCTAAAAACCCTAACCCTAGATGGATACCAAGTTATGTTAAATATTGGGTTGGGAGGAAGAGAAGGAGTTCCATTATGTAATGATCCCAAGCCATTATGCAAGGATCATCACTGTTTTGGTGTCTTTTTAAAACTTTTTCCTGGTTGTGGTATTTCATCAAACACTTTGTTGGTCTACTTTTTAGATGTGTTTATATGTGTGTATGCAGCAAATAAAAGAAAGAAATAACCATGGAACATACCTCAACCATATGCAATAAGATAGACAAGCGAAAACATCTCAATTCTTCTACCTGCTACAATGAAGATGCCTATCTGGAATGCTCAACAGATGGCCAAGAAGATAGACAATAGATAAGAGTTGCTACAAAATTCTCCCGCTAATACAAAAGATACCTCCAAAAGCTGAATAATAAATGAAGATCAATACAAGCAGATTTGAATGCCATACTCTCCAGCTGAAGAATCCCACGCTCCAATAGAAGGCTGAAACCCTCAATAACTCAGCCCTGCTGCCAAAAGTGTCCAATCACCCTAAGAAATATGCCAACTGATAGATCGGGTGATGGTAAGAACAACCCAGGTGACCGAA
>SNQJ01S0040574.1:63505-79838 GCA_010110895.2 Picea sitchensis | reverse complement strand
GTGGGTGAAACTAGGAGTTAGTCATGGGTTAAGTTGTTGCAATGAGAAAATAATTAAAAATAATTCAGTTTCAACTAGAAGTGGAGAATTTACTATTTGTAGCAAAGTGAGTTAGAAGTGGACAAGTGGGTTATCCCTAAAAGAAGGAAAGTGGTTAAGTTGGTTAGAAGGTAACCGCTTGAGGAAGCTACATGGAAGTATAAATAAGAGAGAAAGGCTCTCCCATTAGAAACTATTGAATATCCTTGAATACATATTTTGTGAAAGGTTATTTGGGTATGTATTATTGATAGAGAAAAGTACGGTAGAAAAAGTGCGGCAGGAAAAGTGCGGTAGGAAAATCGTGGTAGGAAAACTGTGGCAGAAAAAGTGTGGTAGAAAAAGTGCAGTAGGAAAAGTGCGATAGAAAAAGTGCAATAGGAATATCATGGCAGGAAAAGTGCGGCAGAAAAAGTGCGGTAGAAAAATCGCAGCAGGAAAAGTGCAGTAGAAAATGTGCGGCAGAAAAACCATGGTAGAAAAACTGCATCAGAAAAATCGCGGCATTAGAACGCTACAAGAAGAAAAAAGTTATGGTTTGCATATGTGAATATTGGTTGATGAGTATACAATGTCATGTTTCTCAGTGACATATTTGACAGAACAGGTTGTGACAGTGACATATTCAGTTTCTAAATTTGGCACTTATATTTCAGAGCGGTTGGACGAGGAGAGGATAGGTGGTTGTAGAGACCTTCCGGTTGTAGCCGAAGAACATACAGGGTTGTAGCCTCCTTCTGGTTGTAGCTAGAGAATTGGGGAGTTGGAACTTCCCTCAGGTTGTAGCCTAAAAACAAGGGGGTCAGATCCTCCTTCCAGTTGCAGCTAGAAAACAAAGGAAATTGGCACTTCCAATGAATGTAATTCTTAAATACAAATACGAAAAAGTATTTTGTGGTTTTCTCCCGCATTGAGTTTCCACGTAAAAAATAATGGTGTATTTTGTATGTCTATGAATGTTCATTTTTTGATGTTTTATTTACTCTACACTTATTGGATGGTAATGCTATATTGATAATAAAGATAAATAACAATTACATACTATGGTTAAAAGGATTAAAACTATCTATTACTGATTCACCCCCCCTCTCAGTAATCCAACAATTGGTATCAGAGAAGGTTCCTTCATAAATCAATTTAACCACTGAAAGGTAGATCATGGAGAGCAACAATATGTTTAAAAATGGAACACCACAGTTTGATGTACAAAAGTATGCATTATGGGGAAGAAGGATGAAAACATATGTACATGCATAGGGATTTGAAGTTTGGAAATCATTTGTAGATGAATACAAAGAACCAGTAGTTCCTCCAACAAATGAAAATGGAAAGAAACTCAATCTAAATAATTCAAAAGACACAAATGCACTTTTGAATGGTCTTTGTGATTCTATATACCAAAGTTCTACATTGTAGCTCCGCTAAAAATATTTGGGACAAACTTCAAATTTTTTATGAAGGAGATTCAAAATTCAAAGAAGCAAAGATTCAAACTTATAGAGGTCAATTCAAACAACTAAAGATGAAGGAAGATGAGAATATTGTAGCTTACTTCTTACGAGTTGATGAAATAGTGAATGCAATCATAGGATTGGGAGAATAAATAGAAGAATATGTAATTGTTCAAAAGGTACTAATATCCCTTCCAATGAGATTTGATCCTAAGATCTCAACACTAGAAGAAAGAACAGATCTAGACTCAATAAGCAAGGATTAACTACATGGAATGTTCACAGCCTATGAAATAAGAACTGAACAGGAAAATGTAGGTATATAATCAGCAACATTCAAAGAATCCAAAAGGTAAAAGAAAAAGGGAAATCAAAAATAAAAAGAATATAGCAGGAACAGTGACATCTCAGAAGATGATGAAGAAGTGGACAACTTTGTCAGAATGTTGAAAAAGGGAACCAACAACAGATATAAAGGTAAGATTCCATTGAATTGTTTTAATTTTTATGGTATTGGTCATTTTTCTAACAAATGTCCTCATAAGAAAAAGAAAATAAATGATGAAGATGATTCAAATAACAAACAAACATATAAAGACAAAATAACCAAAAAGAAAGTCTTCAAGAAAAAAATTTGCACCAAAGAAGACAACTCCTCATCAGATGAAGATGAAGTCAGTGAAAGTGAGACAGAAAGAGTTCTATTCATAGAAATAGAGGATTCTAATAAAGAAAACAATGAAGAATAAAATGAAGAAGTGGAAGTTGACTACCAAGAAGAACTGTTGAGTGCTCTAGAAGTTATAAAAAGAGAAAAGAAGAAAAACAATAAGCTCCAAACATAACTAGACAAGAAAGAAGACACTCAAGAACTAGAGAAGATGATCATGACATTGAAGGTTCAAATAGACTAAGATAGAATAATTGAATAAGAACTCAAAGAACAGTTAGAATAAAGAGACATGATCATTGGAAATTTGGAAGCAGAGATTGTCACATTGAGAAAGGATCTTCAAAAAAAAAATATGCAGAACAACTCAAAATTTTTGGATGACATTATCAATAGTCAAAGGACTAATAATGACAAGTTCGGACTTGGATACACTCAGACAGAAAAGGGATCAAGCTCCAAAATGATAGATCAAGAAATATTTAAAAAATCTATGTAGAAATAGTCAGAGGGGATAGGAAGTTCTACAAGGAAGATCACAGGGACACTCCTCCACCGAGAAGATTTAGATTTCAGAATCAACAATAGTCAGAAATAAATAGGCCTTGGGAAGAAGATGGATTTAAAAGAGTAACTCCTTTCAGATTCTCTTCAAATCCCATGTATCAAACTATCTTTTTAGGTTTATGTTATGCATGCAATAATTTTGGACATAAAGTTGTAAATTGCAGAGCTAATAGCAGGAACAGAAACAACTTTGAAAGTCATACAAAAAATGGTTATCCAAGAAGACCTAGTGAAACACATAGAAAAAGCTACAACAGGTTTGAATCATTGAACACTGAAGTGGAATGATAAAAGTGAAACAACTTTGGACACATGGCCAAAGATTGTAGAATGACAGTCCCTCCTAGAGAATCACAACAAAATAACAACAATCACAAACATGAACCTCATAAGAGAACATGGATAAGGAATCATAATCAATATAGCAATGAATAATGCACACTCGCTCTACAAGCTAAGCATAAGAAACATGGTTGGTATGTTGACAGTGGTTTCTCATAGAACACGAAGGTGATGAAGATAAGTTTCTAACATTGAGAAAGGAAAGAGATGGATCAATCTCCTTTGGAAACGACAACTCAACTAGAATCATTGGAAAGGGCACAATCAAAATTGGAAACAAGGATACCAAGGCATTAAATGTTCTAATAGTGGAATATATGAAACATAATCTTCTAAGTGTAAGTCAAATGTGTCACCAAGGTCACAAGATTATGTTTGATTCACATAAATTTGACATAAGAAAAGAAGGTTCATGAAAATTGGTTGCAACAGTTGTAAGAAATTCAATCAATATATATGTATTAAGTGAAATTGGAAATGGAAAGTGTAGTCTAGGGAAGGAAGATGAAGTTTGGCTATGGCACAGAAGAATGGGTCGAAAGAAAGAATAATACAGTACAAGAAATGGCTCGAACAATGTTAATGGATTCCAAGTCGACATATTTTTTTTGGACACATGCAGTGCATACAACAATTCACATTCAAAACAGAGTAATGCTCAGGAACAATAGTGACAAAACTCCTTACGAGCTATGGAAAGGAAGACCAACAAATGTGAATCACTTTAGAGTCTTTGGAAGAAAATGCTACATAAAAATAGAAGATGGAAGAATGGGAAAGTTTGATTCTTGTGTAGACAAAGGTGTACTTGTTGGTTACTAAAGTACAAGGAAAGAATACAAATGTTACAATCTAAGTCTCAACGTAACGATTGATGAGACATGTAGACGAAAATTAAAGGAAGAAGAAAACGATTCAGTGGAACATGTTTAAGAAGAAGAAGCAGCATAAGGGAAAGATGAACAAGATCAAATATAAGTATAATAGAAAGAACAACAAGTACCTCCAAATACACCTAGCAAACAAATACATAAGAATAATCCATCAGATCATATTATCATGAACAAAGATGCAGGAGTTGAGACTAGAAGAAGAATTTGTTCACTAGAAAAACTGCACCTAGCACTCTTATCTTCGATTGAACCAAACAATTTTGAAGAAACCAACAAGGATGAATTCTGTATAAAGGCCATGGTTGAAGAATTGGATCAGATAGAGAAGAATGACACTTGGGAATTGATTGCAAGACCAAGGTACAAGAATGTGATTGGCACAAAATGAGTCTTCAGAAATAAATTGAATGAAGATGGACAAGTTACCATGAACAAAGCTATATTGGTATGTAAAGGATACACACAGGTTGAAGGTATCAAATTTGAAGAGACATTTTACTTAGTTTCCAGAATGAAAGCAATCATGTTGATACTAGATTATGCATGTTCAAAGAATATTAAAGTGTATCATATGGATGTGGAGTCAACTTTTCTAAATGGGGAACTAGAAGAAGAAGTCTACATTGAGCAACCAGAAGGATTTCAGTTATCAAAAATGAATATTATGTTTCTAGATTAAATAAGGCCTTGTATGATCTCAAACAGGCCCCTAGAGCATGGTATTCCAAACTAGACAAATACTTACAACAACAAGGGTTCAGGAAAGGAAATGCAGACAACAACCTCTACATCAAGGTAACTCAAGATAGTATTTTATTAATTGAAGTTTATGTTGATGTTGTTATTTTTGGAAGCGATGATGACAGGTTGAGACAAAAATTTGCAAAGGATATGCATAATGAATTTTAAATGTCATTACTTGGAGAATTATTCTTCTTTCTGGGTCTTCAGATATGTCAAAGAAACTAAGGAATTTTTATTTCTCAAACCAAGTATATAAGAGAAATTCTAAAGAGGTTCGGAATGGAAGATTGCAAACCAGTTAGTACTCCTATGCAAACCAATTGCAAGTTAAGTAAAGATGATGATTTAAAGTCTACATATCAGAGACAGTATAGGTCAATGATTGGCAACTTACTTCATGTGACAACATCCAAACCAAATATAATGCAAGCAATTGGAAAAGTGGCAAGATTTCAAGCAGCACCTAAGGAATCACATGTTCTAGCAGTAAAGAGGATATTCAGATATCTCAAGAGTACAAAAGAGTTTGGATTATGGTATCCAAAAGGAAATTATTTATCACTTATTGACTAAAAAGATGCAGATTGGGCATGTTGTGTTGATGACCAACAAAGCACCAATGGAGCAGTGTTATACCTGGGTGAGTGTTTGTTATCTTGTCTAAGCAAGAAACATCATCAATATCATTATTTACAGCCAAAACATAGTATATTGCAGCAACAAAATGTTGTACACAGGTTCTATGGATGAAACAAACTTTGACAAATATATAGGTTGAGTATGATGAGCCCATTCCAATGTATTGTGATAATAAAAGCGCCATTATTATCTCAAAGAACCAGGTGATGCACTCTGTTGGCGTAGGGGAATACCCAAGGTTCAACACTACAACAGTGCACCAACAAAATACTAACTACCGACCCTTTCGGCAACACCTGCGAAGCAGATGAAGTCACACCTGAGGTAGAGGCAGGGGTGGTTGCAGGACTCAGATGTTTGCAAACTTAGTTGGGACATAGATTTGTGATTCTAACACTTAACATAGCACTTAACAATTAGCATTCATCAATATTTAGTCTTAGTTACAGTGCAGTTAAACCCTAATTACATAGTATCACAATATTCATTCAGATCTAAGGTATTTAAGCACTAAGCATGTGTACATAATTTAGATCTAACATCCATCCATATTATTAAGAACTAAGAATCAACAAATATATCTATCATTCATCTATATTAAAGCACTAAGCAAGTAAACACATCAATACATCACACAAAGCATAGAAACACAACATGTACGTGGTTCACCCCCACCCTAGGGCTACGTCCACCAACTCTTCTCTTCTTTATTATCTTTGGTCAAGCTTCTTACAGGAACATAGAATCCAATTTCTACTCCATAGAGGACATGAGATCTGTGCGCACTCTGCCAGATCCTCCTTCTTCTAGCTAGGGTATACCACAAAGCCTTCACACAGTCTCTTACAGTTACTTGCACTAGCCTTGCAAGTCTCACACAGTATTCACAAATCACTTACATCTCTTGATCACATAGATCCAACTCTAGCACTTAGCACACCAACCTCTTGGTCTTTCTGTCTCCTGTCTCCCTCTTACATCGCCTAGATACTTATTTATACATTAAAAAATAGGCCTAAACATGGGTAAACCCATGGGCCGACATCCCATAGCCATTACATAATCCTGAATCCCAAAAAGGGACCTAAAAGGGGTTGAGATCCTGCGATCTTCGCTTCATCTTGCGCTCCACCTTCGACAACCTATTGAAGTCCCAAAATATAGGTCAAACATGACCAAGAATACTCAAAACTTGGTTAAGGGCCAACACACTCCAAGACGAAACACATTCAAATCAAGTATCACTTTCTACAAGAACAAGTTGCAGAGAATAAAATCATAGTTGAATATGTGGGAACAAAAGAAAAAGTGGCATATATATTTATGGAACCGCTTCCAAGGGAAGCCTTTGAGTATCTTCGCCCAAGACTCAGAGAAATTTCTACTCCAAAATGAATGATTTTGAATGCTTATCTTATATGTCTTAGATTTACAAGAGGAAACACCATAAAGAGGACATTTCAAGTTGGGGGAGCAGTTTTATGAAGAGTTCAGTTAGGGGGAGTAGCCCCACATGGGAAGTCACATTTTCCATTGATGTCAAAGGGGGAAAGATTTATCAGACGTGGGATAGACAGTTAGATGCTTGGAGAGAGAGAACATAGGCATGGTTCTAGGGGGAGCGATGGTCACAGGGGGAGCATGAGCGATATGACTTCAGTATTGCATCAGAGTGTTTCCATCAATGCCAAAGGGGGATATTGTTGATTAATTATGTTGGTTGTCATTGCTGTCAACCCTTTAAGAAATTCTTGTAGCAATTTTGGGTAGCCCCAACAGTATGATTAAGGGAATTCAAATTGATTGATGTATAATGGTATGAAGTTTAATATATTTGCAGGTAAGATTATTCTAGATGGATAGTACATGTCATGCCATTTCCGATGATATCGAGAACGTCACATAAATCCTAACGGTTAGAGAGTTATGGCCCAATGAAGTGGAGAACCCTCATGATTTATCTAGAAGGTCAAAGAAGTCGAATTAATTCTAGAAGCTCCTAGAAGAAGTTGACTAGTCAAGTGGGTGAAACTAGGATTTAGTCATGGGTTAAGTTGTTGCAATAAGAAAATAATTAAAAATAATTTAGTTGCAACTAGAAGTGGATAAGTTACTATTTGTAGTAGAGTTAGAAGTGGACAAGTGGTTAGAAGTGGGTTAAACCTAAAAGAAGGAAAGTGGGTTAAGTTGGTTAGAAGGTAACCTCTTGAGGAAGCTACATGGAAGTATAAATAAGAGAGAAAGGCTCTCCCATTAGCACCTATTGAGTATCATCGAATATCTATTTTGTGAAAGGTTATTTAGGCATGTATTATTGATAAAGAAAAGTGTGGCAGAAAAAGTGCGGCAGGAAAAGTTTGGCAGAAAAAGTGCGATAGAAAAAATGTGGTAGAAAAACTGCGGTAGAAAAAGTGTGGAAAAAATGTGCGGTAGAAAAATCATGGTAGGAAAAGTGCGGTAGAAAAACTGCAGTAGAAAAATCGTAGCCTAAAAACGACAATAGAAAAATCACGGCAGCAAAACCATAGCAGTAGAACTCTACAAGAAGAAAAAATGTATGGTTTTCATATGTGTAGTGTTGAATTTATGAATCTGGTTGAGGGTTTTCCTTGTAACTTTGTTGGATTCCCTCTTGGAAGTTTCGGGCTTGTTGTAGAGTTGATATGAGGTAGATCTACTGAAGTTTAGTATTGGTTCATGTTTGAGGGATTTTGGTTGAGGTATGTTGCTGAAATTATTGGTACAAATAGAGGTTGTATAGCAATGAGGTTCTAGCACATGGTTTGAGGTACATACTTGTGTTATAGTGTTTGAGGTATATGTGATTAGATCAGATTGGTTGATGAGTATACAGTGACAGGTTTCTTAGTGACAGATTTGACATAACAGGTTGTGAAAGTGACATATTCAGTTTCTACATTTGGAACTTATATTTTAGGGCGGTTGGACAAGGAAAGGATAGGTGGTTGTAGTCACCTTCCGGTTGTAGCCGAAGAACATAGGGTGTTGTAGCCTCCTTCTGGTTGTAGCTAGAGAATTGGAGAGTTGGAGCTTCCCTCAGGTTGTAACCTAGAAATAGGGGGTCAGAGCCTCCTTCCAGTTGCAGCTGGAAAACAAAGGAAGTTGGCGCTTCCAATGAATGTAATTCTTAAAGAAAAATAAGAAAAAACATTTTCATGGTTTTCTCCTGCATTGAGTTTCCACGTAAAAAATATTGGTCTACCGTGTATGTGTATGATTGTCCATTTGTTCATAGTTTATTTACCCTGCACTTATTGGATGATAATGATATATTGATCATAAAGATAAATAAGACTTGCATACTATGGTTAAAATGATTAAATATATCTATTACTGATTCACCTCCCCCATCTTAGTAATCCAACAAGCTCTACTCCAGATAAAATTGTTATGTTGGCTCTTGTAGTTTGCATGTGGAATGTGTTTGTTTTCCGAAGCTTTTAATGGATTTATTGTGGGAATTTTGGTTGTATAAATCACATATTGAATTGGGTTTCTTCCTATTGGCATTAAAATGTTTCAAACTGGAAGTAGCCTTCGACATCTTGTTCTGTTTGAATTGTGTGGTTGTATGGGCCTGGAGTGAAGGTGATATTATTATATGGTTGTTGATAAGTATATGTGGGTGAAGGTGCTCATTGTTTCTCATTTCCTATATTTATTTTCGAGGGTTTCCTCTGTAAAAAGAAATATGCAGTCGGGTCTTGTGAATATTGCGTAGTACCCTCACCCTGGAGGACGTGCAGTCTTATTTCTTTTACCACAAATTGGATGGTATGGATGTTGTGTGCTTTATCCTGTTGTCTGTTGAAGGAAAGAAAGTGATTTTTTTTCCCCACAGCCCATGTTTCAAACCCTATGCCTATATGCTTGCTCCATACCTCTTCTCCTCTTCAAATACATAGGTGAATGAATAAAATAAAATCCATTTTTTGATTTTTCTTGAATTATTGGACACACAGTCGGTTTCATGATTATTATGTTGTATCCTTACTGCATATCGACACTTTCTAAGTCTCACAGTCATTTCATGTTTTCCTTTCCACTGTTTTAAAAAGGTGACATAACTCTGTGTATTTTATTACAGTCACTCTGGGAATTAATTATTTGGATTTGCTTGCATCCATGCCTTGAGGCATGTATCTATTTTCCAGTCCTAAACCTTGTTTTATCGTCCGAAAATGTAGACACGCAAATATTATAGACCTATTTTCAAATTCTTGTCCAAATTATCAACACGATAGTTGAAAACATTGAGGTCTCCCAAAAATTTATGGTTGGCTTGTTTTTGGGTCTACGAGGTGGTTTGAACGATTTTTTAGTTTAAAATAATTGTTATGGAAGCAATGCCCACCAGAGTCGTAGGGGGTTTTCAATCTCGGTTTGTTTGCAACTATTATTGAAAGTTGTGATGTGAATATGATGTAATAGAGAGAGGATAACTATACGTTTCTCTTCCTCTCATGATGTTCGAGACACTTTGTATAATTATGACAGCTAAATTGTTTATAAACAATCTCCTATAGAAAATTATGATAGTTTAAAGGGAGAAATGAAATTCGTTTCTTTTATATAATCATATTATTTCCACTTGAGTTTTATATTGCACAATTTAAAAGGACTATTGTAGATCCTACGTGTGAATTTTTAATGGAGTGCTATCGCACAAAAAAAATTGGTGAAAGTTTTGGATGGCAGATAGTGGATATTTAAATGATTTTATAGATTTTCACAATATTTATTTTAAATGTTATTTCTTGTAACAGAACAATAACCATTTTTTTCCCGTTTATTATTTTAATTTTTCATTCATTATACGCCCGCCACCTTCCCAATAACATTTATCCACCCCCTGTTCTGTTATCTTGGATATCATTTTTAAAGAAATGTTTTTCAAAAGGGTTGGATAATAATTCTGGATTGGAAATTGTGACATGCAGATATTGTTTTGGAAAAAAAGGACTCTGCATTGCTTGAAAATTATTCATTGTTGATTCCCATACTTACTACCATTTTTCGTTCATTTTCAACCCCCTCATATTCCGAATAACCCTATCATTCCTTGTTCAATGGAAGTTAATTACTAAATTGGATTTGGTGAAATTGTGTTAATGGATGGATTGCATGTGCTTATGTTTGCAAATGATAGAGCCAACATCTTGATTTTATTTAGGTAGAGTATTAGTGAATGGATTGTTAAAATTTTTCATATTCTGATTGAAATATTTATTCAGGATGAGTTTCTTTAGCATGGGCAAAAATGATAGAGGTGTAAACAAAGGTAGAGAAAACAATTGGCAAAGAGGCCATAGAAGGCCATAATTCTCAATATATTTAAATGTTGATCCAAAATAACTAAATCAACTTTTCCAAGATGGGTTTTTCAATCTAGTTGGCCAAGGAATTCTACAACCTAGGCCTGAAAGGCCTCCTTTCAGCCACACCAAAATTTCTTTGGTATCCGTGTTCCCACTTATGTTTATATGCAACCAAAACCACCTACCAATGATGGCTGGCAAGAGATCATTCACCAACTTGTTGCACATCATAATGGGTAGCCTATATTATATTTTCCATTTCTCCCTCCTCCACCGCCATTTAATCCAAATGCCCAAGTTGATCACATTGCTTCACCGACCCAATCTTCACATGCAAGAAAAAGGATTAAAACCACTATGCTCGAACCAGAGATTGATAAAGGGAAAGAAGTGGACAATTCCCCTAACTCTTACAAAAAATCGTCTGAATCAGTGTCCTACCATATCCACCTCAAGGATAATTACTCCCATGTCATCAACGAAATCTATCCTCAAAGTTCCAATCAACCTGTTAGCACTGAAAGTCACACTTTGACTGCTAAAGTGTAAGCTCAACACCCATCAAAATGTAAAAGATAATTTTGGTTTTGAATAGGTGGATCAACAAGATGGATAAAGAAAGAGAGAGGGTTGCAAACTGTAGATCATTAGGCTACACTAATGGGCAATGGAGTCACAAACATCCTACTCATTAAAGGCACAAAAGATGCTCAAAATAAAACAAGATTATATGTTTATAAGTGGAAGAATGAAGAAGGAAAACATAAGGTAGAATGTTCACTAAACAAATATCCTCTCAATTTAATGAATCAACAAATACTTGAATATAAACAATAATTGATGGGAAAAATACAGTAGATCCTCTGCTGCTTAGGAATCCATAAATCATTAACAACCTTTGATCCCCAAATATGCAATACATTCAAATAAGAGGAAACATAAACAGAAGAGTTACAATCTGAAATCACAGCTCTCATGAGTCTCTAATAGTAGCAATTCTTACAATCATAAAATGCCCACGGGATTACAAATGAACACACACAGGAAAACTGCCTGCTGCATCTCTCTCTAGCCTCTCTTGGCTCATGAATCCCCTCTCCAAGAGATCTTTTGTTCCTTAAATAGAAAATAGCATCCTCATAAAATTAGGAGGTCGAATACCATCTCCTCCATTGGATTCTAAACCTTGGATATAGGTGGAAACAATCAAAGAGACACAAATCCAACAAACTGTTAATTTTCAGGAATTTGTTGGAAGTCATTAATAAAATGTCTCCACCTCATTCCATGAGGCCTTTGGTGGAGATAAATATTAGGTACAGGTGTCCCTTGAAATCTAACTGATACTTGAGAATTCATTTGAATCCTCCTTGACAGGTGGCAACCTCCCAACAAGGCGAATATCAAAACTCGTGACCACTACAGGAAATTAGGTAGTGTCGTTGTAAAAGAGTGGGTAGTGCCACTTTTATGTCTAATATCTCTCAAACCATACCACATTTTTAAAAATGGAAAGAGGTTTTTGTTATTTGGAATGTTATGAACAAAAACCTCCTCCAGTTTTCAAAAATACCTTCTCAATTGTTCATAATCCAAGTTTCAAGTTAGTGACTCAAAACTGGTAAAATAACTCTGCACAATTTGTTTTCTGCCAAAATTTAGGTAGCGCCCGCCTGTGTGTCTACGTGCGATTGGGTAGCGCAAATCCATGAATATTTTTATGCTTGAACTTGGATATTGGGAATAACCCAATATAATTTCAATTTTCCCCAAAATAAATAAAATATCCCATAACAATTGTATTTATCTGCCAAAACGAATATTGAAGGATTTATGCAAAGTTGAGGCATACACCAATCTTGTGCTAACATAGGCTCCATGGGGGATAGATTCCTCCCTGTGAGTCTCTAATAAATCTTGTAGTTTCAGTGCCTTATCCTAGGGTTGCTCCCAACCTTTAACCTCTGCAATCTTCTTTGATCTATGACCTTTAACTGAAACTAAATGCAAATGAAAATTGAAACTGACAAAAATGATGAAAATGATGCTTGTTCGGCAAGCTTATTGCACACACCTACTCTAATTATTGGGAAAAAGAAGCATTCAAGTTACATGAAACAACCAATGAAGCCATTTCATCATTTTTCCAACTGTTTGAAGATTTGAAATGTGCTTCCTTAAGCACCAGAGATAATTCTTACTTGAAGGCACGTCAAAGAAAAATTGGGAAATACACTTTCCATTGAAGAAATCAATGATCCTAGGCCCACTTTCTTCTTGCAGACAGGTTGCAAATGGATCCTAAAAAACATCATCAATATTTTCCCCTGCGACATTGCTTTGTGTAAAAAGGAAAAGTATTGCATTAGGTCCTTCCTCCACTGTGCTTGGTTGTTGTATGGCTTGCTGATTTTCTAATTCATCCTCAATGCATATGGCCTTGGTCCACTCTTGGTCATGAGGTGTATTAGGAAAAAGGCTTAGTGATGCTTGTCTTTCTTTAATTTCAACCTTTCTCATATGATCACATGGCATTTNTGCTGATTTTCTAATTCATCCTCAATGCATATGGCCTTGGTCCACTCTTGGTCATGAGGTGTATTAGGAAAAAGGCTTAGTGATGCTTGTCTTTCTTTAATTTCAACCTTTCTCATATGATCACATGGCATTTGATCTTGGCTTCTTGATGAAACTGAGCTTGTGTCTTCAAGAGGAATATGGAGTTGATAGGGCAGTTCATAACAATTAGAAGTGCTTGGGAAACTACATTCTTCTGTCTTATCTTCTGATTGTGAGGGATATTCATCATATCTTGGATTATGGTCCCAATTTCTCAGTTTTTCACCCTCTAAAATTAGATTATCATATTTTTCTTCTTTTTCAGCAACAAAAATATCACATGAGGGTTGAAACAAGCTATTTTTGCTTTGATGTGAAGGGTACTTATTTGATATAAGGTATTCAACAGACTGTTCAAGGAAATCATCTTCATAATCATCATACAAAGGTGAATCAATGACCATTTGACTATTAATGGCTGAGAGCATTAGTACAATAGCTGGGACAACTGGTTGTTCAGTGAAAACATCCTCATAGTCATCAAAACTTGGCAAATCATGGCACATTGATTCATTAACAATAGGAGGTATTACAACAACAATTGGTAAGATATGATTTCGTTCATGACAAGCTGCAACACTATTCTCATGATGAAATAAATATGAACCTAAGATGACCTCTTGACTTAAAGAATCGAGAAAAGGAGGAGAAAGGGAAATGATGGATTGTCCATATTGATCTTTCTCTTGGGGACCTAGATTTTGACATGAATGATGCATTTGTTCTTCAAATTTAGGAACAACATTATGAAACTCATCATTTAAGTCCTACTCTCTACAATCATCCCCTTCATCATCACTGCTAGAGGAATCACTTGTTGAATCCTAAATATATGATGCATACCCCTCACAACAATGCTCAAAAATTCTTTCAGCTGGATAAATTATCTTGCACTGAGAATAAAAAACATCATGAAAGTCCTTCAAAGAGGAAATACTAGAAGCAGGGAGTGTTCTATATCATTGCCTTGCATCGCCTTCCAATGAATACATGATCATTTTCATCAATATATCTTCATGATGGATGTCAAGCTACTGCATCAAAGCATGAAATTCATGAACATGCTCAAAAGGGTTGTCATCCTCACCTTCATAAAATTTGGGTAGTAGATATTTCCATTCATCAATTTGAGGCACATGATGTGGATAACCATCTATGGATGAGAAATTGAGCGGGGAAAACCTCCTATCCAGGATAGCCTTCATAGCCATTTAATTTGTCTCATCCCCAGTGGATTCACCAACATATTCTGAACAATGGAGTCGCCATGGTGAATGTGCAGTCTTGAAGGTGTCCAACTTCAGTCACCATCTAAAGCTAGAGTTGTGCAATTTCGTTCTTCCCAGGGAGATTTTTAATCTGCTCAAATCTGTCCCCAACAACGATGCCAAAAATGTTACCACTGAAAGTCACACTTTGATTGCTAAAGTGTAAGCTCAGGACCCATCAGAATGTAAAAGATAATTTTGATTTTGAATAGGTGGATCAACACGATGGATAAAGAAAGAGAGAGGGATGCAAACTGTAGATCAGTAGGCTACACCAATGGACAATCGAGTCACAAACATCCTACTCATCGAAGGCACAAAATATGCTCAACATAAAACAAGATTATATGTTGATAAGTGGAAGAATGAAGAAGGAAAACATAAGGTAGAATATTCACTAAACATAGATCCTCTCAATTTAATTAATCAACAAATACTTGAATATAAACAATCACTTATGGGAAAAATACAACAGATCCTCTGCTACTTAGGGATCCATAAATCATCGACAACCTTTGATCCTCAAATCTGCAATATATTCAAATAAGAGGAAACATAAATAGAAGAGTTACAATCTGAAATCACAACTCTCATGAGTCTCTAATAGCAGTAATTCTTACAATCATAAAATTCCCACAGGCTTACAAATGAACACACAGAGGAAAACTGCCTGCTACATCTCTCTCTAGCCTCTCTTGGCTCATGAATCCCCTCTCCAAGAGATCTTTCCTTCCTTAAATAGAAAATAGAATCCTCATAACCTTAGGAGGTCGAATCCCATCTCCTCCATTGGATTCTAAACCTTGGATATAGGTGGCAACAATCAAAGAGACAAAAATCCAACAATCTGCTAATTTTCAGGAATTTGTTGGAAGTCATCAATAAAATGTCTCCACCTCATTGCATGAGGCCTTTGTTGGAGCTAAATCTTAGGTGCAGGTGTCCCTTGACATCTAACTGATCCTTTAGAAGCCATTATAATTCTCCTTGACAAGTGGCAACCTCCCAACAAGGCAAATATCAAAACCCGTGACTGCTACAGGAAATTAGGTAGCGTCGTTGTAAAAGAGTGGGTAGCGCCACTTCTATGTCTAATATCTCTCAAACCATACCACATTTTGAAAAACTAAGAGAGGTTTTTGTTATTTGGAATGTTATGAACACAAACCCCTCCAGTTTTCAAAAATACCTTCTCAATTGTTCATAATCCAAATTTCAAGTTAGTGACTCAAAACTGGTAAAATAACTCTGCACAATTTGTTTTCTGTCAGAATTTAGGTAGCTCTCGCCTGTGTGTCTGTGTGCGATTGGGTAGCGCAAATCCATGAGTGATTTTGATGCTTGAACTTGGATATTGGGCATAACCCAATATAATTTCAATTTTCCCCAAAATAAATAAAATATCCCATTACTATTGTATTTATTTGCCAAAATGAATAATGAAGGATTTATGCAAAGCTGAGGCATAAACCAATCTTGTGCTAACACAACCTAAAGATACTACAGAAGGAAAAACAATAAGAAGATCAAAAGGGAGCAGTAGTGAAAAGAGGAAAACCGCCTCTCATATAAAATATGGTTTTTAATGCTATTTTCTTTTGAGGATAGTCTTTTTTTATTTGATATGACAGAATTTTGGACAACAAATACACATTTAGACAAAGTTTTTGGACAACATGGATATAATGCTATTTTTGGATAAAGTCATGTTTTATTTTTTGATATTAAAATATTTGACTATTATTATGAGGATGGGAGTTAC
>SNQJ01S0040574.1:12054-58742 GCA_010110895.2 Picea sitchensis | reverse complement strand
AATACCATTATCCATCAAACAAACTTGGGTCCATTACCCAAACCTGGGTTCTCCAACTTCACATGGTCATAACTCTCTAACCGTGAGGAGTTATGTGACGTTCTACATACCATCGGAAATGGCATGACAAGCACTATCCATATAAGATAGTTTCCCTGACAAATTCACTGTCCTTCATCTCATTATTCCACAATTAAGCATGGGTTCTCTTACTCCGCAAAGTGTCTTCCCATGAGGGATTTCACCATGAGGGGACCACTTTGGAGTTCATCCATATTTACTTCTTATCAACCATGACAAAAAAATAATGATTCATATTTACATCAAACAATATTGGGTCCATTACCCAAACCTTTTTGCTACAGGGATTTCTTCAAGGGTTGACATCAATGACAACCAACCTTAATCAACAGTCGTTTGGTTTTGGTAGAAGCAGTTCTAGAAGCGATTCCAGTCTATTGGATATTTCTTGCTTGGGTCCCAAAAAGTGTTTTGAAAACCATTAGGAAACTTTGCTACACATTTATATAGTCTAGATACCAAGAAAAGAAAGGACAGACACCGGTCACTTGGAAAAATATGGCACTACCAAAAGCCATTGGAGGAAGAGGCCTCAAAATTCCCTTTCTTTTTTCAAGGGATTTTGCTACAAAAAATGTATGGAGGATAATTCAAGGAACAAGTTTGTGGGTTTAGGTAGTAAGAGATAGGTATATAGCCCCTAATTTAGTGGAGGATTGGATCATAAATCCTTTCAAACAAAAAAATAATGACACAATAATTTGGAAGGTTTTTATCTATGCTTTCCATCTAGTTGGAAACTGATTGATTTGACAAATTGGAAAAGGGGATAAAGTGAAAATTGATCTTCACCCCTAGGAAGGGAGAAAAGGCATGTGAATAATTCATTTTCAGACAATTAAGGAGTTAAAGAATACAAGGTATTTTAATCTTAGACATGTTTCAAATTGGGAAGGTTCCACTACTTGGAACCAACATTGGTTATCATGGGGAGAAGCTGGTTTGGGGGTAGAGTATGCAAAATAATGGAAAATATGCATAGATCTCTTTATAGGTGTTGAAAAAGTGTCCTTAGACACACAATTTTATTAATAAGGAAAAGATGGTTACAAAGGGAAGTGAGGGATAAAATACTACTCACCTCACTTGGAGAAGGAGATAGTTTATACAACCCAAATCTAAGCTAAATTCTAGGAGAACAACCAATCATATAATCACATTAGTATGAGATGTGTCCTTTACATATTAAGATAAATTTCCTCTTGACAAATAAGCTAGAATAAACTAATTCATAAAACATTTAATCTAGGAAAATAATTAGACTATTAGAACTCTAGTATTATGAGGATAAGATTCCACTCTTTAATGTGAAACTTCATATTTACAAATACCAAGTTCATTTATGAACTTAGTGAATTTTATTCTACCAAGATGCCTGGTAAAAATATTTGAAGTTTGATATTCAAATCGACAAAAATGAGAGTTTATGATGTCTTTGATAATGAGTGATCTTATGAAGTGGTATTTGGTGTCGACATGCTTAGTCTTTTAGTAAAATATTAGATTCTTGGCCATCATTATTGTTGACTAACTATCGATCAATAAAGGAGTTGATGATTTTTGAATTACACCAAGATACTTCAAAATCCTTTGTATCCATACAATCTCAAATGTTGCTTCCCAAGCTAATATGTACTCTACTTCAACTGAAGAGTTGGAAATTGTTACCTTCTTTTTGCAATTCCAAGATGCTTTTGTTGAACCCATAGTCATTAAATAATCTGAAGTTGATATTCTATCATCAATGTCTCCTGCAAAATCGACATCTGAATATCTGAAAAGTGTAAAATTTTGTTCTTATTGTAGAGAAGACCAAAATATTTTTCATCCTAAATGTACTTTGGTACCCTTTTTGTTAAATTTCAATGACTTTCCCTTGGCTACTACATAAACCTTGAAAGCATCCCGACTATACATGACAAATATGATCAAGTATTTGTCAAATAAATGAGGCTTCTAATCAATTTTCTCTACCTTGTACTATTCACCAATTCCTCCCTGCAAATTTTAAAAGTTTCAAATTCGGCTCCATGGGGTTGAGAGAAGGTTTACAATCTTCCATGTCAATTTTTTTTAACAATTTAGTGCCATAATTAGTTTGACTAAGGAAGATTTGATTAGTATGTTGAGTTACTTCAACTCTAAGATAATAATGAAGTGGCCCCAAATCTGACATTTTGAAGCCTGGCTAAAGCTCTTCCTTAACTTGTTTGATGTGAAATTCATTATTTATTGTTATGATTAAGTCATTAACATAGAGTACAAGTATCACCAAGTTCTTATCTTGCATTCTAAAATACAAAGTATCATCTAACTCATTTCATTGAAAACCCACCTTTCATAGGTAATCATTCGTTTTTTCATACCAAGCTCAAGGAGCTTGCTTCAAGTCATATAAAGTCTTCACTAGTTTGCAAACTTTATATTCATATATTTCAACTTCAAAACCTTATCTTTGAGTCATGAATACTTCCTCTTTTAGATCACCATTTAGGAAGGCATTTTTGACATCCATTTTGATGTAATTTCCAACCAATTTGTGTAGCCAAATTGATAATAATTCGTATTGTGTTCCATACTTCGTTGAAAACCCATTTTTTGTAGGTAATCATCCATTTTTTCATACCAAACTCAAGGAGCTTGTTTCAAGCCATATAAAGCCTTCACTAGTTTGCATAATTTATATTCCTATGTTTCAACTTCAAAACCTTGTGGTTGAGTCAAGAAGACTTCTTCTTTCAGATCACTATTCAGGAAGGAACTTTTGACATCCATTTGATGTGATTTCCAACCATTTTGTGTCGCCAAATTGCATATTTTGTTCCTTTTAGTTGTTGGAGAGAAAGTTTCTTCATAATCAATTCCTTCCTATTGAGAAAAACCCTTAGCCACAACTCTTGCTTTGTACTTGTCAATTTTACCATCGGGCTTGACTTTTATTCAATAAACCCATTTTCAACCTATGGGTTTAACATCAAGTGGACAATCAAATAAGTGCCAAGTCCCATTTGCAAGTACTAACTCATATTCATTGACCATTTCTTTCTGTCATTCTTTATGTTCAATTGCTTCAACAAAAGTAGTAGGTTCAACCAAGAAAATGAGATAATAATGTTAAATTATCTTTTGGTATGAGGGAAATCTTAGTTCCTTTTTTGTTCCTTTCATCATGATGCACTTCCTTAATAATTTGTGTGGACCGCACAAATGGGTTGGATCCAATGGTGAAAAGCGAGGAGTTTTTCACCATTGGGAAAGGTTCAATTCCCATGAAGGCCTAACCTGGAGCCATGGGGGCACCTTGAGGTAGTGGTCAAACATATGGTTGCATCGAGAGATACTATATTAAATGATATAGTGACCTATGTTCAAATTTTTCTAAATCCCTCGGGGTGTAGAAAATTCGGTGATGAAGTGTACTATTAAGGCACTCTGTTATGTGAAGTCACCGGTTCAAACCCATCCACCAACCTTGTGTGTTGTGTGAGGCGCCAAATTGGAATGCATGGGGTTATAGTGGTAGCAGTAGGATAACATGATCATGTGTCACGTGAGTACTTGATCTAGGTGGATATCAGTGGCCACCCACCTTTTCCAACTCGCTCAAAACAATTTTCTGGCAATTTTGGCAATTTACTATTTTTAGCCATTTTTAACTTTCGGGGGCCATTTTGAGTGCCTAAATGAAGGTTTTTCAAGATTGAGATTCTCAATGATAGTTAAAGACTCTAATTGAGCCCCAAAAATAAATATCGTTGACGATACCTTTCCAACGAGCTATTGTGCGCCCCAAACGAAAATCGTATGCCAAAGTTACGCCCCTGGGAAGTTGATACACCAAACTACCCAAAACAGGGTCCACAAAACTGTTTGATTTTCATCTTCCGGGATTAGCGTTTTGGATTTTCTTTATGATAAAAAGGCCTTTGGAGCCTCATTATAAAATCATCTTCTGGCGAATGCGAGTAGCAGACACATCTCTTCTCAGAGATAAGCTGCCACCATTCTAGCGAGTCTTTCACTCTGTATTTTTACAGTCTTTGTACAATTTCACTCATTAATATAAAATTGTGTATTATTGTATATTTGTGTTTATGGTTTCATCTCTGATACATTTCTGTTATATTATTGGATATCTGAGATATCTTTGTACATTGCTTTATTATATCTCCGCTCTCATTTCATGCCGAAAATAATCTGGATCAGTGGTATCAGAGCAGGCTAATCTTGATCATTTTTCAATGCATGTCCTCGACGAGGTCTGAGTATAGAAAGTTGGGTCTCGAGATTGTCTCTCTTGAAGACAATCACTCTCGCACGTCCAAGAAACCCTTCATGGTGGAAGAAAATAAAAATGACAGAGCAGCCGATTCTATTAATATGTTGCTTGAAGAAGCTCTCACGTGACAAAGGGACAAGATGATGGAGAATTTTTCCCACATCCTTTAACGTGTACTGATAACAGCAGGCACGTCTTCATAAAGCAACCACTTTGGAAGTACCTCACCTTTCAAGGTACAAGTTAATTTTGATATTCCCATATTTGAAGGATAGAGAGATGCAGATACCTTAGAAAAATGGTTAAATCTGCTAGAAGGTTATTTCTTTGTTCATAATTTATCCGATAAGGAAAAGATCAGCTTCACACTCCTTAAGGCTCTCCCCCATGTCAAGCATTGGTGGGAAACTTACTGGGAGAAAAGTTCCACAGAGGATTCTGGAATATATGGAGTCGATCCCACTTGGGAATTTTTTGTGGATTTGGTAAAGGAACAATATTACCCTGTTGGAAACTATGAGGACCAGTACATGAGATGGAAAAAAATGCGGCAAGAGAGGGGCCAAGCAGTTCTGGATTTAACCAATACCTTCCATACCTTGCCCACCAAGCTAGGTATCAAATACTCTGAATGACAATTGGTTCTGAAATATCGTGGGGCTCTACACAAATACATCCAATCTGAAATGGATTTTCTGGACATCTCATCACTCGGTTTTGCTTATCGATATGTTGTTAAAATCAAGCAGAAATTTAAGCACCAGAACAAACGAGAGTTCAGGTCTGCAAATATACAACAACCAAAGTATGATAAAGATGACCCTAACAAACAGTCTCCCAAAAACCATTCCAAGCCACAGGAAAATAAGGGTCATGGAATGACAAAGAAGGACACCGAAAAATGGTGTGATTTCCACAAAAGCCCCTAGCACAACACCAATGAATGTCGCTCAAAAAATTCATTGGTGGCTAAGATCAAAGACAAGGAGACGAACCCTGATTCAGAATCTGATTCAAAAAATATTGATAGAAGACAGATCATCGACGCAGACCCCATTATTATTGTCGCGATCGCAACAATTCAACCAGAAGAACCCACATATCCTGAAGAGGGGGAGCACCTTTTTCATTCACAAATGTGAGTGAAGGGGACACCATTGCATTTTATTGTTGATAGCGGAAGCTAGAAGAACCTTATCTCAACAGAGGTCGTCAAACAATTGGGATTGTCGACAACACCACACCCGCAACCATACAACATTGGGTGGCTTCGCCAAGGACGAGATCTTTGTGTCACCAAACAGTGTTGATTGTTATATGACATCCAACCCTTCAAGGATGAGGTATTATGTGATGTTTCCTCGCTGGATGTCTCTGATGTTCTCTTGGGCCAACCATATATGTGGAAGCGCCATGTTATCTATGAGTCTCGACCCTGTAGTGTCATTGTTACTCTAGGGGGTCATCTCGATAGGATACCAAAGGTAGTTCCAACTACTATCCCACCTAAAAAATGTCGCAAGGTAGTATCTCATACTACAAAATTCATCTTCTTCACAATCTATTAAAAAGGTGAACATAAGGATACTACAACCACTACATCCTCAGCCCAAGCACCTTCTATCCAATAGAAGTAGGTCCACAAGATTACAATAAAGTGTAAAGATTCCTTCTGCACATAGGCATATCATGTAGCTAGAATGGTTAAAAAAGTCCAAGCCTTCTAGCCACAGGTTCGTGACAATATTCAACAAGATAAGCAACACAACTTCTCCAATAAGGCAAGCAACTCATCAAGATGCAGATTCATCAAATGTTTTTCCCTCTCCTGCGGGAACTCAACGCAATGGAGACCATTGCTTCCTAAGGAGGGAGGATTTATCTAGGTGGATATCGGTGGCCGCCCACCTTTTCCAACTCACTTAAAACAATTTTCTGACAATTTTGACAATTTAGTATTTTTAGCAGTTTTTAACTTACGGGGCCATTTTGAGGGCCTAAATGAAGGTTTTTCGAGATCGAGTTTCTCAATGATAGCTGTAGATTCTAATTGAGCCCCAAAAATGAATCTCCTCGACAATACCTTTCCAACGAGCTATTGTGCATCCCAAACGAAGATCGTATGCCAAAGTTATGCCCTCAACAAGTTGATACAACAAACTACCCAAAATGGGGTCCAAAAAATTGTTGGCTTTTCATATTCCAGGGTTAGGGTTTTGGATTTTCTGTATGATAAAAATTCCTTTGGAGCCTCATTGTAAAATCATCTTCTAGCGAATGCGACTAGCGGACACATCTCTTCTCAGAGATAAGCTGCCACCATTCTAGCGAGTCCTTCACTCTGTATTTTTACAGTCTTTGTACATTTTCACTCATTAATAGAAAATTGTGTATTATTGTATCTCTGTGTTTATGGTTTCATCTCTGATACATTTCTGTTATATTATTGGATATCTGAGATATCTCTGTACATTGCTTTATTATATCTCCACTCTCATTTCGTGCCGAAAATAATATGGATCAGTGCCCGACCAGTTGTTAATTTCCCCATTAAAAAAAAAAGTAGTGTGGACCAATTTGGCCTATGGTATTGATTTTTTCTTGGTGAAGTTTCTTCAATTGGTCTATCCTATGAAGTATCCTAAGCTAGAGAAGAATATTGTAATGGAGATATTTCATTATCGGAAGAATTGATATTAAAAGGCTACTCGATGAAGAACTATTTTTTGAAGAAACAAAGTCCTTTTCAAACCAATATGGTTTCCTTGGTATCCTTTTGAACTTATCTTTACCCTTAGTGTTTTTCTATGATTAAGGAGATGATTAATCTCATCAGAATTTTTACTTTCAGTTTCATCAAAAATTGCATTTTATGTTGACAATGAATTTACCATATGAGAGAAACCTATACCCTTTCTTTTTATCAGAGTATCGAATGGAAATACACTTCATACTTAGATTTTCCAAGTTAGTCCTTTTTTCCTTAGGGACTAAGGCATAACATGTTGACCCAAAAACTCTAAGATGTTTTACCTTAGATTTAAAACCATACCAAGATTCATAAGGAGTTTTCCCATCTAAAGTTGTTGTAGGTGATTTATTTCTTAGATAAAGTGCAACGTGTACTACTTCATCCCAATATTTTGTGCTCAACTCTTTGAACTGCAACATAGATTTTTCCATGGCCACGAGAGTTCTATTCATCATTTCAGTAACTCCATTCTATAGTGAAGTATAAGAATTTGTTAATTGTCTCTTAATTCCATTGTCTCAACAATAATCATTGAAATCAATTGAAGAAAATTCTCCTTCATTATTTGTTCTCAAAGTTGCAAATTTTTTTAAGTTGCATTTCAACCATGTGTTGAAAATCTGTAAACTTTTCAAAAGCTTTAGACTTTTCCTTTAAAAGCTTACACCCAAGTCATTCTAGTGCAGTTAATAATTAAAAGTATAAAATATTGATATCCACCTAAAGAAGTTTCCAAAGGACCACATATATCATTGTGAATAAATTACAAATATCGTGTTTCTCATGATAAAATAATTGGAAAATCCTCTCGCTTTTGCTTACCAAAAATACAAGCTTCACATTTATTATTTTCTCACTTAAAACTTGGCAAACCCTTTACCAAATTTAAGTCACGAATAGTATAGAAATCATGCTTAAGTAATCTCTCAAAGTTTAAGTGACCAAACCAATAATTCCATAATCTGAATAAACAATTTTTTTTATTAACTGTACTCCTATTATATATTCTAGGGATAAATTCCCCTTTCATTCATAGAATATTCCCATGATGATTTCTTGATTTATGTTCTTTATCCTTGAAATATATTCTAACACATCACCATTATCAATTAATATATTTTGCTTAAAAGCAACTTCATTTGTAAATCAACTCTTTGAGATGTAGTAGGAGTATCAAAAATCTTGCGAAATGGATTCCAAGCTGACCAAGCATTAGTTGAACTCTTGATATGAACAAACATGTGTTCATTTACAAAAGATTGAAGAAAAACAAGAACTTTTTCATCTCTTAATTCCAATTTAGCTATTGGAGCAACATCACTGGGCTTGGTAGGAGGAGTATCACTATCACAAATATCACATTGTAACTCATTACATATTAATGTGTTCTGCATATAGCGTTTCCAATATTTGTAATTATTGGATCCATCCAATTTTTCCGAATGAGTGAATAAGTTGATTAACTTAGACATGTTTAGTGATGGTAAATTGTGTTAAATAATTAGAATTTTCAAGTGATTCAAAGTATATCATGCCATCAAAATGTGTCACAAGTCACCAAATAAAAGATCACACATTCCATACAAAAAATAACACTTTTTAGGGGCTTGGCCTTATCCACTAAAAGTCTAAAAGTCTTGTCAAAAAGAGAATTTGAGAGAGTTTTGCACTAAACTCTTCTCAACATCTTAACTTCAAAATTACATAATTGGTAATTTGCAAAGATCATCACACTACAAAAATTAAATCATATCAACTATTTGATGAAGAAGAATATGAGGAAAATATGTTTGACACTATTCATGGCAGTTTTATTCAATTGTTTTTTGGATCCCTCTGAGTTTCATTTGATTTTGTTATAATCACATTAAAAATAATGATAGTAGCTTAATATCATGCTACCAAAACATCATCCCTAAAATATCATCCATTCAATGAACATTGCACAAACATGCAGTCATAACATAATTTCTAACCAAATGGAGGGAGTGGTTTACCAATTGTTACCTTTCACCTTGATTTGTATAGTAATTGTTTGTTTGTGCTCCTATTTGGAAAGCACCCATCCTCATCTTTCTTCCGACAACACCAACCTTCGAACTCATCGCCCAATCTCACATCATTAACTCTAACATTGCTAGACTCAAAATATTTTTTAGGTTGTCCATGGACACAAATGGATCTCAATTTCAAAATCTTTGATTTTGCATTGTGAGCCAAGATTTTGAGGGTTGGTCTTTCTCATGTCATACAATATAGTTTAGAAATCAAAGATTGAAATCACTCTAGCCCTTCGAGAAATGGAAATAGTTGTCTAATACATGTATCCATCTAGACTCTTCTCATGCTAGATCATTGTTTCATTTTTCATAGAACTGAGTTCAATATTTCCATTAAAAGAATATTAATAATAAAGACTCTAGTATGCATATCAACATAAAAATAAAACACAAAGATGACTTTGTGGAACCACACCATTTGAAGTGGTGTAAATGCATTGTTTATTACTATTAATCCTTTTGTTAGTTCTTCCCAATAACTTGTACATAGTTTTATTTAAACTCCCCACATGAACACCATTGCTCCTCAAACCATCTTGCATGTTTCCTTTTCAAATATCGTATGCATGCATGCATCACTTAGCTTGCTTATAGATATCAAGTGCACATTCACACAATATACACAAGATTTACCCTCAAAAAATTAATTAGAAAAATTAATACTAACCTAGATTAGATTACAAACCTAATTCACTAACCTAAATTAATTTACAATAAGTTGAAACCATTAATTAAAATAACACATAATTGACCAAAAAATTTCATCAAAGCCTTTGTATCCAAACCTCCGAATAGAAGGCCCACTAGTTCCCTATGCCTCTAGCCAAGGATAATTCCCCACTAATCCCCACCTAAATATGAGGTAAGTCTATCAACAAAAGATACAACATCATATTGGAACATCACTTTGTTCTATTTTTTTAAAATAAAAAGACACTATTTCAATGACAAATTAGCTTTTGTATATACATTCTCTTCCCAAATTATCCACTTTGAAAAAAATTTAAATATTGAATTTTCTATAATTGTAATATAAAGATATATACATTTTTGGATCCTATACTTTTAAATATATGAATAAATATTTGGATGTAGTTATATTAGAAATATAAATTTTTAAATCAATAATAATAAATATAAATTTTTAAATCAATATAATACAAGTATAATAGAATATATGATAATAGGGCTGGAATTTACTAGGGTGGGGAGTAATTTATTAAACAATTTTAATCTATTATTTAATTTGTAAATTCATTATTTATATTTATATGAAATGATATAAAATAAAAAAAAGAAGATAGAGGAGGTAATGTTGTTAAAAGAGGTAGGCTTTCTAAAGGTAAAACGAAGAGATATTTGAGGCTTTCCTATTGGCTGAATAGATAGTCAAAGGTGTACAAATCTTTTTACGTTGGCTGTATTTTTACGTGGGCTGTGATAGGATATTTCTGCCTCCCAAAACAACAAAATTTCTATTTTGATCAAATGGATCATACTTCTTAATTACCTATAGTGTGAGGTAAAATATGGATGCAATGGGGTTGCTCATTCTTATTTGACAACCCGATAGGCGAGGAAACGGTTATCTGTGAAGATCCTTGGAGCTATGGCTCTTCATATCTGGTTCTAAAACCTTTGATGGTGGGTTGTTAGAGGAGACAGTTCTAGAATGGGGAGATTAGAACTTGGTTCACATGTTAGATTACAAAAATATGCCCTTCGGACGTAGGTTCTGCCACATGCATAGCCATGTTTTCAGAGATTGCCCTCAAAGAGATGGAGCCAACAGTGATGGGTTATCCAGTATAAATCACTTGTTCCACAAGGAGAATGGAGGCATCTATGGTCTCTCCTCTTTACTCTGAAGGCATGAATACATACCAACAAGTTGAGAAGGATCATGCAATAGAGATGAAGTAGGGGACGATCCTTTAGTTTTAGGCTTGATAGCTATTGTTGGCGAACTTGTGAAGTGAGAGGGGATCTAAAGTCTAGATGAGACAAAGTGGATCTGTGCTTCATTAATAGAGGGCGTGAAGGTTGGATCGATGGATTCAATTAGGCACGTCAGGGAAGGGAATGTAGATCAAGCCATCCTCGGATCGATGGATCATCCTCACATAGTTTTAATGGATTTAAGGCCAGATGGGATCAGAGTAGGATATCATTGAGACACCAACCAGGCTGAGTAGTTTTCTCCTTGATCAATGAAATAACCTGATTTAACTCCTCTGAGATGCTTGTGTTAAGAAAGAGTGAATCTTTAAAACCTAGTCTAAACGTTCTACCTTTTGTGTTTTTTGGTAAATTTTTTAGTTTGATTTTGCCAGGTGAGGAATGGTTGGTTTTTTTGTAAATTTTTTCTTTTGATTTTGTTAGGTGAAGAATGGTTAGCTCTGCAGATTTGAGTGGTTATGTTTGGATAATTAGAGTGCTCAGGGGTTTTTCAGCAGGCTGAATCTATTTATACATTCAGAAATGCAATTTAAACAACAAAAAATAGCTATTTTGTCCAAATCTACATATCCATATTTCCTTAAAAAAAAATCCAGAAAATATTGAGTGAGTGGCTATGTTGGGATAATTAGAGTGCCCAGGGGTTTTTCAGCAGGCTGAATCTATTTATGCATTCAGAAATGCAATTTAAACAACAAAAAATAGCTATTTTGTCCAAATCTACATATCCATATTTCCTTAAAAAAAAAAATCTAGAAAATATTGAGTGAGTGGCTATGTTTGGATAATTAGAGTGCCCAGGGTTTTTTCAGCAAGCTGAATCTATTTATGCATTCAGAAATGCAATTTAAACAACCAAAAATAGCTATTTTGTCCAAATCTACATAGCCATATTTCCTAAAAAAAAAAAAAAAGTCTAGAAAATAGTGAATAGTCTAAAAGTTTTACATTTTGATTCTTTTCGATCAATTTTTTTCTGTTAATTAGTTTTCTAACCTTTTCATATCACTGTGAAAACTAGAAAAGCATGAGAAATATAGCACTGTGTGGCTAAGATCAATTAACATTATATTTTCAAGCCTTGAATAAAATAAAACATATGACACAAAGGAAATGAATCCGTGAATGGATTTCTTGTAACATTGTTAGAGCACAGTAATAAATATAATGTAGTTACATATAAACTAATTTACAAATTTAATAAAACAAATTTGCAAAGATAACGTTTTCTGCTCTGCCGTGCTGCATATACCCCTACTGGGATGTATTCTTTGAACGTCAATACATAAGTTAACTAAGATTACTTACTTAAGTGGACTAAGATTGGTCACAAGCTATAAGTAGCATTCGCTGCTATGCCATGTTGCATACTTTTGGCAAAGCCTGGCATACTTTTGGCAGTGTGAGTACATCTGGGATTTAACATTTCAGTCTCCAAAGCATAAGTTGAAGAATATTGGTCAAAGGCAGAGAGGTGCAGTGGTGTTGTATCTGCTGGGAATGGAAATGGAGGAGTGGTAATGTCCACCACACCTTCTAACATCTGGATGACTTGGCTCATAGAAGGACGACGAGATGCACTGAACTGGATACACCACAGTGCAACTAAACTTAATTTTTTGGCTATGCCTTGTTCTTCTTGTGACATGTCTCCATTTCTGAGTTTCCCAAAATAACCGTTTTCCACCTGCTTAAAAGCCCACTCCGGATAGTAGAATTTGCTTGATCTACTCCCCCTATTGTCAAAGTTCTTCCTTCCTCCGACCATCTCCATAACCAACATACCATAACTGTAAACGTCAGATCTGTCAGTAACAGGTCCATACACTCTTGACCACATCTCTGGGGCAGCATAACCTAGCGTTCCTCCATGTGCCGCTGATATGTGACTTTGCTCTCTATCTGATATTTTAGCTAGACCAAAATCTGCAACTTTGGGTAAAAAATTGGCATCAAGAAGAACATTGTGAGGCTTTATGTCACAATGTAAGATGAGATTTCTGCAATCTTCATGGAGGTATGCAATACCCCTAGCTGTGCCAACTGCAATTGAATGTAACTGTTTCCAACTCAACTCTTCCTGATTGCCTCCATGGATATACTTGTCTAGGGAACCATTAACCATGTATTCATACACCAAAGCTCTTTTGGATCCCTTGGAACAATAACCCAAGAGGCGCACCAAGTTGATGTGATATGTAGTTCCCACTGTAGCCACTTCGGCAATGAATTGCTGCTCACTCTGTTTAGATTCATCTAAAATCTTGACAGCTATGAGACGTCCACTGCGAAGCTTCCCTTTATAAACTGTTCCAAAACCTCCTTTCCCAACCTTCTCTGCGAAATTGTTGGTGTAGGCTTTAATATGAGTATATGAATATCTGGTGGGCATCTGTGAGGAATAATAATTTAAAAAATTCTCCAGGGAGGGAGGCCTAGAGTCGAGAGGGTCCATAAACGCTCGAATGCATTGGTCCTCCGTTCGAATGCTTTGCTCCTCCTTACTCGCAGGCTTCTTACAACAAATTTGACGGCGGGCTACTATGCAATAGACCAGCAGTATGCTAACGATAGCGCATACTGGAGCGAGTATCTCTGGAATTATTGTTTGTTAGAGTATTGAACATAAAAGATAAGCAAGATTAACTAATGGATCAGTTTTAAAAGAGAATCGTTTTACCTGCTTTAACTTTTTCAGATAACTTTGCATATGGCCGCCTCTTTCTAAATACCACATTTCCTTCACGAAGACGAAACACAAACAGTGACCCACATTACTAACATAGATAGAGATGAATAATCATAATATGGTCAATTACAGAAATTTTGAAGATCCTCACCATTAAAGCAATTCCTGTCGCGGACATCATCATTAGGACAAATGCAATAATGTTCATAATTCTGGTCATGGAAATAAGAGAAACATCTCCCTCCACTGTGTCGGCATGAACGACAATCGTCAGGTATAGACCACGTGATTTCGAATCCTGTTTGCTGGAGTTGCTCGAAATTTTTATCTGCGGTAATGTTGTAGTTTTCATTGGTTGGAACGATGATAGTATGCCGCTGGCAACTTGGAATTTGGATGTCTGGGTAGAAGAAGCAATGGTTGTCAGATCCTCTGCAATCGCTAGGCATCATATTTTCTAGTACGTCCGCCTGTTGCTGTGTACAGTTAAGAATTGTTCCTCTAATATATCCATGAGATAGCTTGAAGAATTGACCTTTCATTAACCAATCGTACGTGATAGAGGAATCGCCTATATAATCTTGGGAGATTTGAAGGGTTAGGGTAGAGTATGAGGATTTTGTGATATCTCCAATTACTCTGGCAGTGAATTGGTCCAAGTGTAACGAAGTAGTCTGAGTTCCATTTAGATTTGCTTCGCACTCAGCAAATAAAGGGCCACATCTTCCGAAGGGATATGAAATGGTGGAAGTGCCACAAATGAAATAATTGCAGTCTGCATAAGATGGAAAAGGATATTGGGCGTTGAAGGAAGAGAGGGCAGAAATAATATAAGTAAGAAGCAGCAGCATGATGAAGAGGGAGGAGCTCATCTTCCCACGCCCAACTCAACATACGAAGATAAACGAACAAGTGAAATTATCAACGAAACCAACGACGAATTGCAAAGAAAATTTAAGATGATCGATGGAAAATAGACAATGAGAGGAGAGGAGAGGAGAGGAGAGGATATAAGAAGATGGAAAATCGGATGGCACGCTTGAATTCACCAACTTCAGACCAATTTGAGGTCACTCATTCTTTCCAGCTTTGAAAAATATAGGAAAGTTGGGCTTTGACATCCCGTACATTCTCCATGCATAGTGTGAAATGCTTGACCGCAACATTGCCACTTGAGATTTCCCGAATGCCATCATGTCAGGCTGACGAGTATTTTCAGACTAAAGACCAAATGCCATTTTACATGTGCTGTTTATGTATTTTCTCTGGAGCGCATGCCATTTTACATGTGCTGTTTATGTATTTTCTCTGGAGCGCACTTTATCATTCTGTCACTTCGTCTCCCATTTTATCTGTGACACTAATTCACAGCCCAACTGAACTGACCCCAAACCCCTTTATATGTTCTGTTTATGTACGGTAAAGACGATATAGTAAGAGTTTCTACACATTTTTGTGAAACACGAGCTTTTCAGAAACGTGAAAACCCTCGACACAGTCATTTTCAGTCCAGAGGTGGACGGTTTAAAGTTGGTCTGTGATGTAAAGGCTACAAGACAAACGAAGGATGTACTACTCACAGCTAGAAAGTGTATTTTCACAAACTTTGACACGTTTACAAATATTCTACTTGATTTCTGGTGATACGTTTTTGTCGAGGGTATTGCGTAGAAGCTTGCCCTCTTCTAGAAGATCTCATTATCCAACGATCCAGTCTCGTTTGGATTATAAGATTCCTTCATCAAGAGTTTTTATTACAGAGTTGAGAAGTTATTTCACAGTGGAAAGTGGATATTTTATTGACACAGTCAAACATACAATAGAGGTATTTTTTTTAATTTTGTTTATTTTTTAATTTTGTAAAAAAAAAATCTAATTTTAAAAATAATAAGATTTTTGAGAATGTAGGTTTTCATAATATTACAGAAACTTCTGGATCAAAATTTTGTGTGGATTATCAAAAACTTTGTGATATATAAGTTTTTCTAACAATAATAAGATGGAATAAGATGGTTTTATGTAAACTAGGGCAGCCACATAATCTTTGGCTGATCAAGGCGGATAGGCTATTACAGTTAGTATTGGAGTGGTCTTTCATTGTGGTTTGGAAGGTGTCCAGGCATGCATTAGTGGAAGGCTATTGAACGGACATATGGTAAGGAATCTAGATGGTACCTGTTAAAAAAATGTAAATAAAAAAAACTTAAATGCAGTAAAATAAATCAAAGCAGACACCTGGTAAGGAATCTAGATGGTACCTGTTAAAAAAATGTAAATAAAAAAAACTTAAATGCAGTAAAATAAATCAAAGCATAGTAAAGGAAGGTTCAGACTCCATAAACAAATGGATGCCCCCAACATGAAAAGTGTGCAGTGTTTCTTAATGATATAAACTTGGCTTGCATAGATATTAATCCTTCTTAATCATTTAAAAGATGTAAAAAAGTAAACATATTAACCCATGCCTTCATAAATGCAAGGAAGTGATATAAACTTGGCTTGCATAGATATTAATCCTTCTTAATCATTTAAAAGATGTAAAAAAGTAAACATATTAACCCATGCCTTCATAAATGCAAGGAAGTTACTAAGAATATGCCAACATCTTCAATGCACAACCATCAGATTAGGATTTAAGGTTAAAAGATCATTAATTGTGCCCAACGATTTCACTGGTAAAGTCTACGAAGGTATACATACCCTACCCCCCTCTGAATTTGAACCTGTGACCTCTTAAGAGGAAATACAATACATGTTCTTAACCATTAGGCCTACTCAGGCTGTACTTAATCTATTTTTAAGGTCACAGCCAAGCCAACACACTAAATTGGTGTATGAGACCCCCTTGTTTGTGGGACAAGGGACCCCCCTTCGCCCAACGATTTGACTGGTAAAGTCTACGAAGATATACATACCCTTACCCCCTCTGGATTTGAACCTGTGACCTCTTAAGAGGAAACACATCTATTAAAAAAAAAAAATCTTCTTAATAAAATTATTAATTGACTTAACATATAATAAATACCTTTACCATGCAAAGTAATAAACTCACACAAATCACATACCATTTCATTTCATTGATTCATGTGCAACAATCTCAATTCAAAAAACTCATAAGCCACATGCCATTTCATTTGATGCAACAATCCCAATTCAAAAAATGTCATTTCATTTAATTGGTTCATGTGAAACAAATCCCAAATCAAAAAATGTCATTTCATTTAATTAATTCATGTGCAACAATTACAATTTAAAAAAAATCATACCATTTCATTTAGTGCAACAATCCCAATTCAAAAAATGTCATTTCATTTAATTGATTCACGTAAAACCATCTCAATTCAAAAAAATGTCATTTAATTGATCCAATTAATTTATGTGCAACAATCCCAATTTAAAAAAAAAACTATAGAAAAAATATGTTAAAAAATCAAAAACATAAAATAGTCAATAAAATCATGTCAAACAATTAAGACGTACCTATAAAGGTGCCACCTTTTCCATCCCACAACCCCTCAAATCTTAAGATGATGAGGCGTAATAAATCATATCATATAAACCTAGAAAGGGACATACATGATGTTTCCATGTAACTTAACATGATAAGTTGTATGGAGTATAAAATCGAATGATTAAATAAAAGGAAATTTATTTTAAAAATTAACATTTTTATTGATCTTTTAAATAATCACTTCAACCATATAAATTATATTTATAATTATTATAAAAAAAAAATTATATTTTATTTTTCATAAATAATTATTATAAAAATTGTAAATAATAAGTTGAGATATTTTTAATTAAAAAAAATTAAGCGGATTTCTTATCAATATTTTATATTAATGAAAAATTATTGTTTTTATTTAGTTATTATGATATAAATTGTTTAATAATTATTTGATATTAATAAGAAATGTTAGTGTTCAAAGTTTCTTTCTAAAATCAGTGTGAGGGACATATGTAATTTCATGTATAACATAGAGTAATTATTTCCATGTTTAATATGGAGTAATTCCTTAATGACTATATGGAGTAATTTTTTAACAACTCAACATGGAGTTGACACGTGTTATTTAAAAAAATATTTTAATGTATGACATAAATAAAATATTTCAATATTCACTTTAACTCAAATAATTATATATCAACACTCTCTGAAAGTGAGAGATTAATTGAAACTAAAAAAAAATCTTATTTGGATAATAGGTATTTTCTACTTCCTAAAATGAGGGAGATGACATTTAAAAAATATATTAATAAGAAAAAAATTAATGTGGATTATAAATTAAATATTTCATTGTTTTTGTGCTCAACATGGGGTTGACAAGTGGCATTTAAAAAATATTTCAATATCCACCTTAAGTAAACAATTCTTATTCCACGAATAGGTGCTTTATATTTCCCCATATGAGGGAGATGTGTAATTCATTCAATGCTTAATATGGAGTTAGCACATGCCATTTAAAAAATATAAGTAAAATCTCCCTCTCTCTCTCTCTCTCTCTCTCTCTCTCTCTCTGAGCATGAGGGAAATGTGCAATGTATATCCATGTTAATTCTGGATCTATCATGCATCGAGAGACATCAAATATTAGAAATATGAGAGAGTAGACACTTACACACACCAAAGAATATGTTGAGAGCTTTATTCAATCAATGTAAGTGTACACATATAAATACAACTCAAGATAGATAAACTACCTTAATCACTCAATCTATCTAGTTGAACAAATATTTATTCCTCACACCTTTCTAGGAAGCATCTACCTGGAGAAAATCTCTCGCTTCCAACTACTTTCAACAACTTCCTACAAACTAGGAATAGAGTCTCTAGGTAGACACCAACTCTACCTAATATTGACCACTAGGAGTTACATATTCCAATGCTCCCCCTTAACGACTACTTGTCTTAATTTATTTTAGTTGAGGTTTTCATCAACAACTCCTCTACAACACATGCTTCATTGATAAAAAAAATTCTATCTCTGGTCCATCTTGGCACTTTCATCTCATACCTTGATCATAGAAACATCATTAAACTGTCAACGTCCATATAAAGAAACAACAATACACTAGAATACATGTGTAACCAACCACTGTAACCGTCGGTCTAATAAGATGTCCCTTCATGTACATGGTTCATTCAACCTATTAATGAAATTCCCCTAAATGTATAACTTCACCTCCTACAGTCTAAAACCAATAACATGGTCCACCCGTGGTGTTAAAGAACTCCACCATAGAGGATATTTCACTATAGTAGACAAGTTATCCAATTCATTAGGGACACATAGCAAAGGGGTAAGCATGTCCATCCAGGTCTTACATCAATATGTCATTTACATGTTACATATATAAATATAGGTAGATACATTACATACTCCACTCATGAATATACCAAGTACAAACTCAAACTTTTCAAGGACCACTACATAGAATAAAAAACATGACATCATAGACTTGCTTACAACTACAAAGTGTGGTTCACATTACAATATGGTCAACACACCTCAAAAAATTTACCTTGTTTTACCTTATCTGCCCATCATTGTCCAATATTTTTCAAAGAACTCTCTATGTTGCCACAAGACTTCCATAGTCATTGTCTTCCTTTGAATCAAAGTCAAAAGAACTCTCTATTGTAATATCTATATCCTTATTCTTCATGTTGCAATCTCAAACATTTTCACTCTCCTTGCATGTGTAAATAACACATATCCTTGTCCTTCCTTGCTCAGTCTCCTAACATCACCCCAGAGTGCACATCCAACTCTAAGTGTTCATGACTCCATGGTTCTACAACCTCCTCCTTCTAGGAAATACCCATGCTCAAGCAAGATTGAATGGCCAGTTGAACCTATATGCCTAAGCACGAAGAGTAACTTTCATAGTTAAGATGAATTCATCTGCTCTTCATTGAGACCAAACCTACCATATTTGACCCATTGTGACTTGAGTCATTTGGCTCTCGTTTCAGACACACCAAAAAAAGTGTCCATGCTTCTTCACATGTAGGACTGTTATCTTGAACACATACCAGTTGGAAACCAAACATACCATGGATACCTTAGATTGACTGGGAACTTGTTGTACTCCAAGGCCAAACACCAACTTGACAGTAAAGACTGAACATTTGATCATCCTATGGACATAATTCCATATACCAAGACACCTAGGTACCCAACCATGATGCTCGCTAATTCTCTAGGAAAGTAGTTTGGATACAAGATATATCCATGCCAATATTACATTCTTTAACCTACTAATGGGGACTTATAATACAACATTCATCAAACAATTTTAATCAAAGAACAACTGGAAGAAATAAATATGTAGTTATCACTCCCTTCTAGCCACAACTCTCTCATTACATCAAACACCCATGCATGACTTTCAAAACATCGGCAATATACAATAACTCATCAAACGTGAAGTATTCCTCCTCTAGAATCATACATATAATTGACATCTTCATCCAATCTTGTCTCAAATATTATATACTCACATGTCATTTGTTAGAATCACAAATTCTAACAAAAATAACTACAAAGACTGTAAAAAAAATAAATCACCATTACCATTTCTTTTAATGCTAAGTTACACAAGATGAACAACACAACTATGAAAATCCCTTCTTTCCACAACATATGCAGAGAATCACCATTTATTACTTTCGTTTATTCCAACTATGATTGTTGCATTAAGTGGCACCATGTCCTTGATCATTCAATGGCTTGATCTTCCTTCTTCATCTTTGTCAAAAAACTTCTCTTGTCGTACTTCATCATGAGTTTGTCTTCATAATGTCTGGTATTCAATGATTCCTGCAAACAATTTTGAATAAAACTTGTCTATTGTTGGAATGATCGACACTATTACATATGGTGTTTATGTTTGGTAGGGAGTTTCAACATTACAGATAAAATCAACCGTATTGTTGAAAATTACTAAGCAATTCTCAATTTCATTATATTTTTTCTTGGTGCCTCTACATTCATTGGACTTCCAACTACATCTAATAGTCATCGGACTTCGAACTCCCCTTCAATGGTTTGCAATAAAACCATCTTCTTTGTGACCCACTCAACTACGAAAAAAACTATCGATATCTAGGCAAGACCATTGATGGCGCCGCGTTGACATCACCGTCGTTACCCACCACTGCCCCGTGGCCTAACACCATGGCACTGCTGACAAAAAATTGTTCATCTAGATATTTTCCTGATCTTGGATTCATAAAATCATGGATATAAAAAAAAATACATTTTTGAACTTTTATAAGTTCATTCTACAACCCTCAGTCCCATCTTCGCCACATTTTTTCGGATCATAAATTTGTTTCTGTATACCTAAGTTATTCAAGACCTGGTCCAAAGATCCAATTTTGAATAATCTTTCTAAGTATCATGTTCTTCTATCCTTTTTCGAATTTTGGCTAAGTATTCTCATCACTTATTTCTCTTACTTTTCACGGCTATCCATCTCAACACTTAACCATTTTTCTCCTTATCTCTCCACCCTCTTCACTCCATTATCCCTTATCCTCCCATATGTTAGCCTATGGCTTACCTTTACCAATCACTAAGTCTAAATTGTCACCTATATTTGTATTATTCATTTAGGATATTAGTAATATATCCTCAAGTGATGACTAATGAGTTAGTTAAGATTGCCTAGCCTAGTCATCATGCATGATTTTAGGATCTAGAGCAAATCTCTCTATGAGGTTGCATCACCCATTGTACTATAAATATGTAACATTGGAGTGAATACATTAGAGTTGGCTAATATGCCTTCTCCGCCATGTTATTAATTATTGTTTATGTTTTATCAATTGGTATCAGAGCTCTTATGATTTTAAAGTGCTGATAGCTTCTCCATAGTAGTTTTCCATGACTGATTCGAAATATGCGCTGATAAAATCTGAATGGATGGATGATGGCTACTTGTGGCATGTCAAAGTAATTCTACCTTCTCGGGCACGATTCGATCTGCTTCCTCAACATTAAGAGATCAATGATAGTTCGTTAAGAGCATAAAAATCTGTTTGATTCCAGAAGAGATCAATCAATTTTCGATTTGACTTCGAACCTTTAAATGGGAGGAGCCATCACAAAAATAAAAATTCAGGCTGCATAGAGTGCAGGAACAAAGCCAAAGAGCAGTCTTAAACACAGGTCGAGTATTACTGGGCGATTTCCAGAAGCTCGATTTTACATTTGATGCCTCTGTGTCCAAGGATCCGAGTCGTGGGTTATCGATTGAGTCGTGGTTCGAAGTGATCCCAGGGAGGAGAAGCCCTAGCAACTGTTATTAGAACGAATAAAAAAAGGTTTCTCGCTACCGTGAAGAGAAAGGTGGAACACCCACTACAGAAAGGAGAGTCTGTCCACCGACGCAGAAGGAGAGATCACTGGCCATGAGAAGACTTTGGTCTGCCGATTTGTTGAAAACCCTGCTTGTTTTGGAGACTTGCAGTCCTGTGATCGATTATGTGGACATCAAGAAGATTCTAGCGCCAACTGCTTCAAACTGTTGGCTATTTGTAGTTTGCGTGGATGATAAAATAATCAATGTTTCAGCGATTCATGCATCGAAGCCCATGTGAAAAGAAGCCAACTTGAAGAAAGTTGGAAAAATAATTTCAAAGGAGTTAATCTCCTTCAATCCATAAAGGAGGTCTTCTTACCACCACGTGCATGCCATATGTAAAAGGAAAGAGCAATCTTACATGTCCACGACTGCCTCAACATCCCGTGGTATCAATGAATTCCTCATGGGTCTCCACGATTTCATAAAAAAATGTTGGTCAAAGAATCTCAAAGTGGTAAGTTTTTTCTTTTGGTCAAAGGATGGTGAAATCCATTCACTAGTTTTTATGCCATTTCCACATACATTGTGAGAAAGAAAATATGTTGAATACGTGGGGGGAGAAAGTAGTAGGCACATGTTTTTAAGGAAATCACGTTTTAATTTTTCAAGTGGATACAAAAGTGGTATAGAGAACCTATGTTAAAGTTATACTTCTAATATATTTGAAGTATTATTTTAATTTATTATCACTTTATGTAACAAAGGAAGTAATAAGGAGCTATTTTATATTATTGTCATTTTATGTGATAGGAGGAGTAATGTGATTGATTTACTTTATCTTTACCAAAAACAATTATGGTTGGTAAAGTAAAGTAATTAAACATTTTTTTTTTCAATGGTGAAAGACAAAGTTATTCAAGCTGAGTTTTGGTATAAGTGGTTGAGTGTTAAAGTCAAGTTGGGAGTTTAATTAAGATGAAGTGTTAAAGAGTGATTTGTAACAAACATAATAAAATTGCTTTATTTTTTTTTCTTGTGTCCTAGATTTGCTCGAAATTGAATAAGGGGATCTTAGGTACACTTTGCGTAGTTTGTTGTAGTGAAATTTTCATGGAGGCTTATATTGTTTACTGTCTAGTTTTGACATAAACAAACTTACAATTTTTAACATTTAATGCAACACACACAAGCTCAAGCACAATGTTACTCATGCACTTGCATTCAAGCAAAAGTAATGTAAATCAAGCATCGACAAAGAATATTAAAGCAATGAATAAGTCAAGCTCATAATCAAAGGAGAACAAGACTCAAAAGAATCGACAACACATTCAACTTTGAAGAGTAATTCAACTTTAGAATCATGATTTATTGTAACTTGCAAATTTTCCTTTTGTAAGCTTACTTGTCTTTTTGAAATCAAGTTGAGTTGAATTGAATTTTTCATAAGGTGCATTCTCGGTTGAACCCAACAACCACAACTTGATTGTATCATTCTATTCCCGAGTCATTGTAATTTTGAGTCGAAATTGACAAGGTTGAGTAATTTAAACTCAGATCATTGTAAACATCACAGTTTGGGTGCATTTTTGGTGGTAACCGACACCCTCAACTTCTTGGAAGAAAGAAAGAAAAGTTCAAGCGAGCAAGTACAAGCGAGCGTGAAACAAAATCAAGAAGCGTGAAGTTCAAGTGAGCGATTCAAGTGAGTGAGTTGCAGATAAGCCTTCTTCTGTCGAGTCAAATTGTAATAAGGATCTACCTGCACAAGGAGACCTTCTTTAGTGTTTTGAAATGGCTCGAAGTCTCGAATTATTAAAGTTATTGAACACTCTAATAAACACCACTGAAGACAACATAGTGATATTGATAAAAAAAACTCTTCAATCAGTGTTAACTTGTTTGCAAGTGACACAAGCTAAAGTTAGACTTCTTCAATCCCTATCCCAGCTATTGAATGATGAGTTGATAGATCTCAAAAATCAACAGCCATTGAAGTGTTCTGAACTAGTTTATGTTCAGCACAATCCTCTCTATGATGATGATGGTGATGTTTTTAATCGACAGTCAATGAAGGAGCAACTCAATAAGACAACTTCAGATGCAGACAAAGACGATGCTATTCTTGAACCTACTTTTCAAGAGTTTTCTTTTGAGTTTAATGAAGAAAACTTTTCAATGATGCATCAACATGCAGTAAATCCACTACCACGGATTTCAAAGCAATAGGTTCATAATACTCTTTCCAAGCCCATCATCAGACCTTGGGGAGAAATCATCTACAACAAGAATAGAACAGGAATTGGATATGACAAGGAAGTTACCTTTCATATTCTTGATTATTCAAGACCAATCAAGTTCCAAACTGCTGGATTCCTTCAAGAAGATTCACTTTCACATGTTCCAGTTCAACTTCAGAATGATAAGTGTCAACATTGTAATCGAGTTGGTCATAAGGAGAATCAATGTTTTGATCTCCATCCTTGCCAGCATTGTGGCAAGCATAACCATTCTTCAAACAGATGCTCAACACTGAAGAAACCTGGAAGATTGAAAATTCACTATGAGTGGATTGATCCTTGGCAGTGGTCATCAACAACCAAGCGATTATATAAGTCTTACCGAAGAATTAAATCTCAAGTAAAGACCAATATTGTAGCACATAACATTTTTGTACCTCACATAAGTGGTCCCCTTATGGCGGAGCTTTCGAGCATGGCCCTCACGGGATGAGATAAAATGTGGTTTTTTCTACATGCCCACTTTGTGTTGTACTCAAATGAAACAAGTATGGTACTCTCTTAAGCCTAGAAGGGGGGAGTACAATGATGTAACTCTCATGCACCTTAAGGGGGGGAGTTAAAAATTCTAGTGATGATGGTTCATGAAACCACTTGTGGTCTCTCCTTTCAGTTGACAAAGGGGGGAATTGATGATGGAATTGGTTGTCAGACAGAAAGTTTTGACAACAACAAACATCAAGTATGCCAAATGGGCATGAAATTTGCCAAATGGGCAACTGCGGTTTGTAGATGACAGACTTTGGCAGAATTATGGTTCAATAAGTTTAAGTTGAATCATACATAATTTGGATGTTAATTTTGATTTTGAGAGCAATGATGTGGACGTTTGGTTCACATAGATGGTCATTTGACCTAGCAGAGGACAAGAGGATCCTTCTGCATTGTAGCTTGGCATTTGATTGACTTGTCAGGCATTTTCAGGGATGTGTCAGACTAGAAGTTGATTCACTTCTCTTGGTTCGCTCTCATCAAATTGGAGTTTACATTAAGTGAACAAATTGCATGCATCCTGGCTCACATGATTACATAGTGAGATTTCCCAGAGATGACAGGCTTTGGCAGGATTATGGTTCAGTGACTTGCAATTGAATCATATACAGTATACATTGGGATGTTGTTGGACACCTAAAAGTGTCTAGATTGGTTAGTGGTCATCCCAAACCACAGATTCAGAGAGCACTTCAGTGATACACTCATAGTAGAGTGGTGATACTACATGTTCACCAATTAGTAGAAGGCATCAAATTCTTCTAGCTAAAATACTTGGCAAAATTATCAAATTGTCAAGTAATCAAGGAATGTTCAGATATTGCAGTTGTTCACTTCCATATCTCAGCTCTCTTCCAGTTCATTTCAAATGAACATGTTCAACATCCAGATTGGCGGTTTTTTAGGCAGTTCTTCATTGAGGCTCAACACAAGAGTTTTAGTATGAAGACTTGGAATTGATACCAGTTTATGCTTTATTGCTGGTATTATTGATCGGACTTGTGATTGAGGGGGGGTTTGTTAGCCTATGGCTTACCTTTACCAATCACTAAGTCTAAATTGTCACCTATATTTCTATTATTCATTTAGGATATTAGTAATATATCCTCAAGTGATGACTGATGAGTTAGTTAAGATTGCCTAGCCTAGTCATCATGCATGATTTTAGGATCTAGAGCAAATCTCTCTATGAGGTGGCATCACCCATTGTACTATAAATATGTAACATTGGAGTGAATACTTTAGAGTTGGCTAATATGCCTTTTCCGCCATGTTATTAATTCTTGTTTATGTTTTATCACCATACTTATCCATATTTCAAGCCATATTTAAATCTATGGCAGTGGGAGGACACCCACCACACTCCTTCACCCTTCCCTCTCACCTTCCTCCCCCGCTCTCACTATCTACATTTATCCTCCCTCACTTTCGTCGTCTACATTTCTCCCCTTATCCCCTAACTACTCATCTCGTCATCAGGTTCATAGGTTCACGGGTTGGCAGGCCTTCATTTCCACCCACTTGCTTATCTCATAAGTTTGTTTTAACACTTAGCCATTTTTTTAGTTTTGCAGGTTCGTGGGCTCAAGCCCTCATTCTCCATTTTCCATGACCTTCACTTTGCACCCCAAGTTCTGTGATCTACATTTCAACCATCAACCTTGTCGCGGGTGCCGATCTCCAAAGTATTTCATTCCTCTTGCATGGGAATCTGATTGACCATTCCTCAACACTTAGTATATTTTTTATCATCTATACAATCGTGGGTTCATGGGTTCCTGAGTTGGTGGGTTCATGAAAAGTTTTATATTCAAATTCTCTCTCATCTATCCCCACAGCCTACAAACTACCCCCTCGACTTCCACTACCCACAATTTTCCCTAATCCCCTCTCATCCAATATCCCATACTTAGAGAAATTCTCAAAGTTATTCCAAGGCATGGAAACTAGCGAATGAAAATATGACGCATGGAAATGAATGAGGTCATGACACATGACAACTGAACATTGGATACATGTGGCAACATACAATTTGCGACATATGGCGGCATATTATTGGTTATATTTGGAATCTAATGAGTTTTTGACACATGGGGTATGACTTGACAATGAATCAGTTATGACTGGGCATGAGGTGGACGATGACAGGATTCCAAAAAATTATTATTTTATTCAACAATTTTTCAAGGGACAAATCCTCCAAGCTCCATAATTTCATCTCTTCTCGTGTTTCTTTCTAAGTGTATTAAAAACTTAGTATTATATATCATGAAGAATATAATATCCCAATGCATGTGGGATAGAATTTTAAACCAAAAATTCGAATTTTATGAAGAGAAGCACAAAATTCATCCAAGGGCACACATTTTCCCATTAATTTTGATCGACGGTGGCTGAGTGTTGATCTTGCAGAGGCCATAACTAGTGCTTCGAATGTCGGAATTGCGCAAAATTTATACCGTTGGAAATGTATTTCAACATAGAAGATGGTGGTACATGTTTCAAGTGTTGAAAGTTGATACATTTTTCTTAGAAATTAAAATATCAGTCAGCTTCATATTTCATGGGCCTGCATGACAACTCAACTTCACGAGCTCATATCTTGAGATCCTGGGGATGGATTTGTGCAAACTTTATATCGTTGGAAAGCTAAGAAAATTAAGATCAAATCATAAGTGATTTACATGGATAAAAATTTGATTATCATTCCCATACATTTAAAACATAGTCCTCTTATTTTAAATGGGAAATTAATTAAATTGTGAAAATAAAAGTTTATTTAAAAAAAAATATTAAAAAGGGAAAGGGACCCATTTTAGATATGTATATATTGATGATATAATTTCATTAATGAGGAATTAATGAGTCACTAATTAAATGGAATGTTTCAAGAAGAAAATTGTACAGGAATTTCAAGAGAGGAAGAAAACCCTAACTACTCAAGTAGTTAGGAAATATCTTCTTAAAAAGAGAAGAGAGACTTCATCAAGGGTTCCAATAATCAGTATTATCAAAGGGGTAGGGAAGAAGATCAGAGGAAGAAGAAGGTACAACCATGGATATACAATCAAGCTTCTGATCAAAAGAAATAAATCTCCATCTTTTCCATTATTTCTATTCTTCTACACCACTTCTCATAGCTTTATGCTCAAATCTCAGAGTTGGGCACAAGGCTAAGTTGTTAAGTGTTTTTATTATATTCATCTACAAAATTTTCTTGTATGATCATGGAGTATTTGCAGCCACATATATGGCTATCAAAGTTTTGGTAATGAAGAACATTTCTCATGAATAAAATCCACAAAGAATTGCTTTGGGGTTAATCTTGATTGTATCTTGTAACTTTGAGTTTTAAGTATGAGATATTTGAGGTTGACCTATGAAATTATCTTTTGATCTTGATAGCAGTACTATTTTAAAATTCTTTGAGATGATCAAATCATTCTCTTATATTTCTTGTGAAGAAGACATGGATGCATTTATATATGATTAAGAATATCGTGTGTGATGTTGATCACAATTTAATTTTGATGTTGAAGCCCTCCTTCAATCTTTTCTTATTGTAAAAAGACTTTTGCTACACATAAAGATTGTATTCAAGTTATTGAAGAACCATTTTATTTCATAATCTCAAGCAATAAAGATTTAGGTTTTGTTGCCTAGAACTCTCCTAATCCAAGATATCACAGATATATCTTTTAGCCCAAGAGGAGTACCACCTCTCTAAAAACGAAGGGGGGATAATGTCCTTGTGAGGTTGTCATTCCAGTCCTGATGGATTCAAGCGTTAGCAAGCACCCATGTGGCACTACCACGTCAATGAAGTATTCAGCATAAGGGTGCATTTGACAACTTGGGGCTTAATTATGTTGGCTAGGGGGGATAAATATGCTCATCTGGGGATTGTTATGCCTACTAAGGTGTAACAAGTTTTCTTAAGATGTCAATTAAACCTGAATGGAGTGAGATTTAAAAATTTTCATGATGTGTCCGACAAGGATAGTACCTAACATAGAGTTGTTCCACCATATATGATATGAGTGAATCTCAAGTGCAAAGTTAGTTAATGAGACCAGTGACAGAGTATGATGGTTGATCCTAACCGATGCCACCTAGACTTACTCCTTTGTATAATGAAGGGACACTAGTTCGTGGAATTATAAGGGTCCTCCATCAATCCGTCATTGCATAAACTTCTTGAAGTGATACTTGCACCAAGAAATTAGTGTGTTATAGTGGGAAGGAGTGTTAGTGTCAATTGGTTGAGACCTAGCACAATATGTTGACCATGGGGGGAACTTGGGAAGGATTCAGGTGTCCAGATTAGATCAGGTCACAATATTACACTTGTATATCGATGATGCCACCAATCAAGAAGAACCACGCCGCATCAACGAAATTCCAGGAGGCCCAAATATAGAGAAAGGGGGAGTCTCCAGTAGTAGTGGGACAACCAAAGGAAAAGGAGCACAACTTGAGGGGATGAATCAATGATGCCAACACTAATGAGGGACTGCGACAATACAAGGAGATGAGAGACAAAGTAGTTCGTGAGAAGGAACATGTTCATATTGGTTGGGCCAAATGGGCATTGAAGGTGTTTGACCTAGGTATAGGATACTACAGTAGTTTCCTCGCAATAAGACCATAAATATTGGTGAACATATACTTAGTTCTATCAATTATTCCCATCCCTACCATAATCCTCTTCCTCAAGTTGGTATGTAATATATCATCAACCACTAACCATTTTTCCTCTTGCACAACATTTTTCCTCTTTTTTTCTTAGAGGAAGCTTGTGCAAGCTCTCAATTTTTCCTGGAGAGGGATTCTTTTCTCCTCCATCGCCTAGACTACTTTTGGTAACTTTTCTAGTTCGGTGGGTAATTGGAGAATTTCTCCGAGATGTGGTAGTTTTAGGAGTAACAGTCGGGGACTGGGCACTCTTCTTGTTGGGACCCTTTCCTTTATTCTTGTAAAACTCATTAGTACTAAGTATTGTTTCCAAGTCACCAACATTGTGAGCAATATGAATACATGAATTGTTGAATCCTACTACCATCATATGTTCCATGAAAATTCCATTAGGGTCAAACCCCTTTATATTTTCAGCATATCTCAGATTCACATTATGGAACTGGTTCGCAAACTCATCGATTTTGTTTATATTCTTGAATATAAAGTCTCCAGTTTTCCAAGGCAAGGGTATGAATTGCTTTTTCCGTTTCTCATGGAAAAAGTGCAACCATAAATTATACTGCCTTGTTATTTCCATGATAAACATTTTATCAAATACATGGCATGGAAGAAAAGAGGGATTTTTCTTGGAGCCAAAAATCCTGATAACATTATGATTTTCCGTCTACTCTAACGTCCCCTTTTTATCCAAGAATTTATTTTCATGGTCGGATATTCTAGGGGTATCTTTACCAAACAATAGTCCTTTGAAAAATGAAATGAAATCATTGTAAACTTCAAAAAAATGCAAAGAAGCCTTGTGTCTCCACAATGTTTGGTACCAGAAGGTAACTAGATCAAGTTCATAGTTCACCCTCTTACAGATAGACAATTTTGGAAATTGACAGCAATATGTTATCGCAAACACCAAATAAGAAGCCGCAAAGAATTTCTTGTCTTTTTTGTACTGTGACAACTAGGAGGAGATTTCAATGAAAATCATTTTTCCCCAACCGAAAACAACTTTCTCTTTAACTGTAAAATATAAAATATAAAGAATCATTCGGGAAATCGTAGCGGTGCTTTCTTGGATTGTCATACTGGTAAACAACCAAGCAATTTCCCGAAAGGGGTTTTTAAACAAGTCGACCCGAATCTTGGTAATGTCTTCTAGGATAGCCACGAGATTCTCCAAGAACTCAGGAAAAAGGTTCAGGTCGTTTTCATGCCTTTTCAGGAAACCCCTGCAATCCTCTCCTTTGAAGGTAAGTGTTGGCTTATGGAGCTTCAACATATTACGAAATATTTGCAGTGAAAGAGAGATGGGAGAACGAGCTTGGAGTTGTATGATTTGCTAAATCGATACGTATTTCTCAACGCACCATGCAACCAGTTCCTTGCAGCCAGAAACCTTAGGGACACACCCTGTGCAAGCAATTCTGGATGTCCAAATAACTTATTTTTTAGCAGAGGGAGATGAATAATAAGAATACGCTCTGGACCACTGGAAGTTCTGGTCTTCACGCCCAAAAATATTCAAAGTATCACCACATAAATGTTTTCGAGTTGCTTCTACCATAAGTTGATGAGAGTGATCTTTAAACTAGATAATAATTCGTAAGGAATCGTCTCATGGAGATAACAATAATATAACCCTTGGCAAATCACATTTTAATGCAATTTAATGGAAAATATTGTCGAGACTTTCGATTATTAATGAAGATATTTACGGAACCTACACGATCAGTTATTAGCATCAAACCATACTTAAATGTGTATTGGGAAAATCATGAAGATGGTAGGGACGAACGAGATCAATTAGGACTTGGGAACTTTTGTGAACCCGCCAACCCAGGAACCCGCGGTTGCAAATGATCGAAATTAGGCTAAGTGTTGCACTATGGTCAGTCGGACTCAATACATGAGAAATGAGATAGTTAGGAGCTCGACACCCACGACAAGTCTAATGTTCATAATGTAGATCATGGATATTTGGGTGCAAAATGGGTATCGCGTAACTTTGAATATGAAAGCTTGAACCTGCAATCTCGTGGTTACAAAAAATGGTTAATTACATAATAACACGACGGTTGTTCGGACTCATGATATGGGAATATGTATGGAGGTGAGGATGCGCTTACCTACTTACCCACAAACCCACCGTTTTTTAGAAATGACTTAGTATAGTAACTCGAAAGGGAAAAGAGAAGGGATAAAAAAAAGGGGAAATGAGGGTAGGTATAGAAGAGGGAAAGAAATGGAAAAAGAAGTTGGGAAAATAGAAAAGGGGAGGGAAATTTTGGAAGTGATAATTGATCTCAACAACTGGCTCCAAATATGGGATGATAACCCCCTGTGGGTTTTCAATAATCCAGAATCTTTATGACCAGGCACTTTCATCCATTGGGCTATGGAGTCAAAGATAAGAATACAAAAAACTTAAAAATAAATTTATGTACAAGGAAAATGGGAAATTTTTAGGTGAAGAAACCTTTCAAATGTTTCATGTTGATAGGAAACATTAATATTTTACCCTTCATGTCTTGGAGCATATAGGAATTGAAATCCATGATCTTTTGGATGATATATGGTCCAATCTAGAGTGCTTCAAAATTTGTATGCATCGATGGTTTCTCCTTGGCCTTGTTCCAGAGTAACACCAGTTCTCCCTTCTGAAAATTCTTTACAGTTGCACTTTGATCAAAACATCTTTTGATACTTCGTTGTCTCTAAGAAGTTTGATTCAAGGATTTGTTTCTTTCTTCCTCCAATTTCAATAACTGGTTGATCCTCCTTTGAATAGGTGAATTGTCTTCTGCATCTTCTGTATTAACCATGAAAGTCAAGGCATTGATTTCGAGGATAATTGGAATTTTTTCTTCTTTCTCATAAACCAATGTATACGGGGACATCCCAGTGCTATCCTTTGGAGTTGTTTTGCTTGCCCACAATGCATCAGTCAGCTTCAAATGTCAATTCCTTTGGTTCTTGTCAATAGTTTTCTTCAATATCTGGATGAGTGTCTTATTTGTGGATTTTGCAAGACCATTTCCTTGTGGATAATAATTTGATGATTTCCTCATAATACTTCCATATTCTCCACAGAACTATGTAAACTTTGAACCAATGAAAACTGAACAATTATCAGTGATAAATTTATCGGGGACACCGAATATTGAAAAAATATTATCTTTGAGGAACTTAATTAACTCTTCAGAATAAACCCTTTTTAATGCAAATGCCTTTGGCCACTTTGTAAAATAATCAATAGAGGTCAGAATATACATGTGTCCCTTGCTTGACTTTGGATTTATTGGCCCGACGACATCAATTCCCCATTGAGAAAATGTTTGTTCTACATTTATGGGTTGTAACGACATCACAAATTTCTTCATTTTCCCTGAAAACTACTGGCATGAAACACACTTCCTTATTATGGCATATGAGTCTCTGAAAATTGGTGGCCAATAAAATCAATCTCTTATTATCTTGTGGGAGGTTGTCGTAGGTGAAAACTTTCCACCACATATTACTTCATGGAATTCTCTCATTAGTTCTTGGGCCTTGTTTTCATCAACACATCTCAGTAATATACCATCATAGTTCCTTCCAAACAATATATCAACAATTATCACATATTGGTTTTCCTTAATCTTCGATGTTCTTCACTCTTTAGGGTTCATGGTGACTGGAAAATGCCCGGACCTTAAGTAGAATACGATGTCTCTATACCATTATGAATTAGCCAATGGTTCTCCTACTGAAATTGAAATCATTCCATCCACAAAATCACTATTTGCAATGATCTTACATAAACCTTGTCCTTTAACAACCTTTAAAGGTTTAATTTCAATATCGTATTCTTGGATATTTTCCAGCTAGTTATCCCATTTTCCTTCTCTTAATTGTTGATTCAAAAGCATCTTCACTAGTGATGATGGAACATAAATAATGACATGGGAATTTAGTATGTATGGTCGAAAGTGCACCACTGCTTTCACAAGATCCAGAGCTTTCTTTTCCAACTCTGAATACCTTAATTCATAATCATGAAGGGTTTTGTTCATAAAACTGATTGGGAGTTCTTCACCCTTGGTATTCCTTTGAGTAAGAACAAATGCAATAGTTGCTTATGTAGTGAATGAGTAGATGATAAATCCCTTTGAAAATATAGACTAATGAGAACTGGAGCTATGGTGATTTCTCTTTTGATATTATTGAAAGCTTCTTGGGTATCCGCTGTACATTCAAACCTCTTCTCCTTTTTCAACAATAAATTGAATGTCTTCACAATACTTGCATAGTCAGGAACAAACCTTCGCACAAAATTGATCTTTCCAAAAAATGATTGAACTCCTTTCTTAGATGATGGGGGGTTGATTTCATTTATTGCTTTAACTCTTTATAGATCTATATAAATCCCTTCCTTTCACACAATATGACCCAATAGTTTTCCTTGAGTTACAATGAATAAGCATTTCTTTGGATTTAGAGAGACACCATATAATCAACATCTATCAAAAACATTTCTCAAGTAATGGATATGATCACCCCTTTTTTTGAATGCACTGTCAAGTCATCTTGATAGTCAGACATTAATTTTCCTATCAACCCACTAAATTCATGATCCATGGCCCTCTGAAATGTGGCTCCTGCATTATTCAAACCAAAGGGCATCCTAGCATATGCATATGTCTCCCACGGTGTTATGAATGTTGTCTTTTCTCTGTCTTCTTTAGCAACCAAGACTTCATTATATCCAGGAAAACCATCCAACATGGACATGTAGGTTGATCTCGTGACTTGCTGGAGAAGAAACTCCATGTTAGGTAAATTATACTTATCCTTTATGCTTGATTTGTTAAGATCCCTAAAATCTACACACATCTGGATTACCTTGGTCTTATTTCTTACTATCACAGGATTTGAAATCCAGTCGGAATGTCTAATGGGCTATATTATTCCATCCTTCTTTAACTTCTCCAATTCAATATTTACCAGAGGTTTCAATTTGGGGTTCATCGTCCTTATTTTTTTCTTGACATTCTTTGCTTCTTCTCTCAAAGGAATGATGTGTTGGAATATCGTTTTATCATAATCTTTCAAATCGTCATAGGTCCATGAGAACACATCAAGATATTCTTTAAGCAACATATTGAACAACTTCTTCAATGGTACAATCAACTCCCAAGTTGACATAGTTTTGGAAACTGTCAGTTCCAATATTGACCTTTCTTGTTTCTTGCACCTTTCGAAGTAAAATTTATTGCATGAGCCTCTTAGCATGATCATCTTTCATAAAAATAGACTCAGATTATATACAATCTTTAGGGACAACAAACATGTGATTGTCTTCATCATCATCATCGTTCAACAATTTTTTTTTCCAACTATTCATCATTCTCAAACACTTGCAAATATTCCATGTTATCAGGTACAAAAGGTTGGTATTCTATTTCTACTTGAAAATATGTCTTTCTTTGTATATCATATAGGTTTGAAAAAGAGTATGCCAAGGCCAATGAATCTTCCTTCTGATTCTTGTCCCTTGGAATGAAGGAAATGTTGAAAGAACTGAAAGATTCCATCAATTCGTTAACTCTTTTGAAATATAACTTGAGTCTTTCCTTCTTGATTTTATAATTCTGGGTGACCTGATTAATCACCAACTCAGAGTCACCCGTCACAATTAGATGTTCTATATTCATTTCTTGTGCAAGAATCATCCCCTGAATCAAAGATTCATATTCTGCCTTATTATTGGTACATGCAAATTCAAGTGTGACTACATGTGGATGCATAATCTTTTCTAGACTTATAAGGACAATTCCAACTCCACTCCGAGAGCTTGAACAAGCACCATCAAATGACATCATCCAATAACCTTCAAACATATACTCTTGATTCTCCATGTCTTGCACTTTCTCTAGGATTTCACTATGTTCCATGTCTAGGATAGCATAATTTCCAATCTCGATGTCTATATAATCTTCCATTAACTCATTATCTTTCTTTTTAAAAGAGAATGGTCTCCTGGGTTCACTGGGTACCTTAATAATTGCTCCTTCTTTGCCTGGCAACATCATGCAACTTCCATCGTTCATTATATATCCCCCAATCATGGATGACCAATCTCTTCCCATCACAACTCCATATGTCGGAGGAAGGTCTACCGCAATAATATTGAAAACTGTAATAATATGGAGGCGGGGGGAGGGGGGGTGTCCTGATCCATGCATAAAATTCCTTGATTTCTCCATAGGTTGGCACTTTTCTAGAATCAATTGCATATATACTTTCACCAATATCGTAATATTTGGTACAAATAATGCCCAATGCCTCCATGACCACCAGTGGCATGATATTATTGGTCACGCTAGTGTCAAATAAACAATTATGAAGTGCAACATCATGATTTTCAATTGAAATGTAAAAGGGAGGAATTTTACCTCTTAGATTGGCAGTTGACTGGTTCTGGCCTTGTTTTGGACTGGTAACAATAAATTTTTCTTTTTCATATGGATCATCCAACAATCTGAAGATGTTTTCCCTTTGTTGGGGAATCTTCACTACTTCTGTAAAAGGCAAAGTTATTTTTAATTTGATTAAGTCCTCTACAACATTGTATGTCATCTGACTGGAGTTTGACATTAGGTGCTTCTTATATCCAACTTTATCCGTCATTTTCTCACCAGCTCTTTTCTCATTCATTTTTTTTTTATCTTTTTGGTTTTATTTTTCAGATTCATTCTTATTCTTGGATCTGTTTACGGATCCTCTTTTTTGGGCAAAGTTTTCTTGCGAGTTAGGATTGTTGTCGCCTTCTTCAAATATATACATGGACGTCTCACATCCGTCCATATGCACAGTTTCATAACTTTCATCAGGCAAATAATAGTTCTCTTTCTCAACCATTTTCTCATCATATACATCATCCAGAACAATTGCATTGGGAGTAGGTTGCCTAGGAACCCTTGGTCTTTGCGGATTATCCGTTTTTTCAAACCTCACTTTGTTTTCTTAGGGAGGATTCCTTCTTTTCTCTGGGATTGACATTTTTGGATTTCCACATAATTATGCCCCATTCTTAGTCTAGTTATCTCATTTTTCATTTGCTTGATAGTTCTATTCATTTGTGCAATTTAAATTCTTTTCTTAGTTTCTTGTGTCACCACAAGGTCTACCATTACATCTGGTATGGTTCCCTTGAAAAATCCTCCTCCAATTGTTTGGTTTTAAGCCATTCATGGCTTGAATTCTTCATTCTTTCTTGAACTGGAGGCTCCTTGATTATCAATACTTAATCCTACCAACTGCATTTGCACTTTTCCCAATACAATGTCAAGGTCAACACACATTTCAATCATAATTTCTTCCATCTCAGTGGCTTTAGTCATTTCCTCCTCCAATGTATCCATTTGGGATGTTCTGATAGCATATTTCACATTTAGGTTCATTGCATTCTTATAACAATTGAGTACGATTGGGTCATTCAGTCTTTTATCTTCTGGAATCTTACTCAAGGTTTTATTGAACCTAAGAATAAAATCTCGTATTCTTTCATTCTTCCTCAAACTAATTTGGGTGAAATCGGTGAGAAGGGTATGATAAGAAATTGGAGGGGTGAACATAGTCAGGAACATGGATTCGAGGTCATTAAATGAGCGAATTGATCTACTGGGTAATGTATTATACCATTCATACGCTCTTCTTGATAAGGTTTGTAGAAATAACCTTACCATGTCACCGTCATAATAAACATGGTAAAAATCACGAACATCAAGAAATAAGTGAAGGTGCCTTTTTGCATCAATTGCTCCGTCTATAGAAAATTCCTTCAAGGTACCCTTAGGGAGAATAGGGATATCATGTTGCTCACCTAGAATATTCAAAGGGGAATCTATTATTCTTATTCTATTTTCAAACCTTAGGTTTTATTGATTTCTTGCAACATTTCTTCTACTTCCTTGTCTCTCCTCATGCGACTCTTCTCATGGTTGTTCATTTCTTTTTGCCATATCCAGAGAGATTCTAGGGATATTATTTTCACTTCTCAGAATAAAGAGGTGCTTTCTTTTACTTCTGGTAATGGGTCCTTTGTATTCGTCTAGCTTCAATCTCGACCTTTTTCTTATGCTGCTCTAGCTAGTATTTATTTTCTTTGGTCTTGTCTCTCTTCTCTCCTCTGTTTCTGAAGGATTTCTCTTTCTTCTTCTTGGACTAAGATCTGCCAGGACCTTTCTAACTCTTCTTGGGTCTTGGCTGTTTTTATTACCAGATTATATAGCTAATGTAATATGCTTTGTTGATTGTTCAATCCAATTTCCAAGTGGGGTTGATCAGCCTGGGGAAAAGTCATATATTTAAAAAAAAAATGCTAGACTAGGTTCTAATTTTAGTTCATTCCCTAGTATGGTCGCCAAAAATGTTGACGTTTGAATCTGTTAGGACCGAAACAAAAAACTCACGAGGATGTAAATCCCCCTGTGTTTTTCAGAGGTGGTACTCCTCTTTACTTTAATATTTTCTTGGGATTCTAGATATTCAGGATATGGGACTTTGTAGAATTTTGTCGTGGTAATCAAAGAAATATAAAGATAGCAATAAAAATTAAAGGAAAATATTTTGTTTTCTATTTTTTGAGAAAGTTCCTAAGAAAAGACCAGGAACCACAAACTTTCACATATTTAAAGCAAATAAGCAAAATTTCCTCACATCCATCATAGTTTACACTAAAGATTTATGATCACATAAAAATAAAAAGAAGATGATCTGCATGCATATGAGAAATTTAATAGAGTGGACACATGGGAAACTTAAATAAATATAATGATAGATCAATCTCAAATACTTTATACTCAAAACTCAGAGTTACAAAGAACAGTCGAAACTGATCCCAAAATAGCTCTCTTGAAATTTCTAAAAATATATATAGTCTGTTACATATTCTTTGAAATTTAAAATGTGTTTGTCTTAAAGAGTGGGATTGGGGTTCCTGCGGACCATAAAGAAAATATACACAAGAATTAAGCTTGTAGAAGGAGGATAATGGGTGGTTAAAGAACAGTAAGACCTAGAAAGAAGAAAAGAGAAGTTATCAGAATTTGGTTAAACCTTTTTAGTCCAAGAAACAAAGTAATTGGATGAAGAAATATTTGATAAAGAAAGAAATATGTGATCAACATAAACTTACCATGATGGTATCTCTTGTATTTACTTGCTTGTTGGTGTCCTTTTATTGTTTTCATTAACAATTATAGGAATCGTCTCAACTGTTTCTTGCCCCTTGTTGGTCAATTTTTCGATCGTTTTCTTGAACCACTCCTGAATATAATTTTTCATTGGTGCCATGTTGATCTCATGTCGGATTTTGATGTTGAACAACTCACCCTCCAAGTCTCGTAAATCAAGGGAAATATCGTGTAATGTTTCTTTAATATCTTGATTCTTCACGAAGTAGTCCACTAGCCAATTATCTATGTTGTCTTCATTATATTCAAGTATACCATAAAACGTTTCAACTGATAACCCTTTAAAAATCTCAACTTGTTTATCAAATTGTTGCTTTGTTAGGAACAATGAGTTGAGGATTAATTTGGGGTCTTATACTTCATTAGTGATTCCAGATAGGTCTACCTCCGTGAGCCTTTTTAATAGTTCTCCCCTCTTTTATATAGCTTGGCTACATGCTTGAATGATATTATGCAAATTTTTAATCTTTTCTTTTGCAGCATGCATTCAACTATTTTATCTGACTCGGGGAGGGTAGATCCTCCTCTCTTCTCCTTAGATCTGTCATGTTGGAAACTTCGTTTCCAAAAGGTAGTACAACATCAAGGTAAAAACCTTCTTCATTCTTCAAGTTGTCTTGCAAATAATCGTGGAAGGCATGCACCCTCAAGCCAAAACAAACAATGTTTTTCGAAATTTCCCATGCCTCTATGATCAATGCCATATTTTTCTTAATGTTTCTTTCTACATAGCTTCTAGACAATGTAAGTAGGCTTGAATATCCTTTCAATTTAGCAATGGGTGTGGTGGGTCTGACAATTTTCAAAGGACTGGAAAGAAGTGGAAGAGGAATTAAGGTGTCTTCCAGCTCCTTGATCCTTTCTTTCAACTTCGTGTTTTCCGCTTTGATACCACCAATGGAGTCATCTAGAGTATCCCCGATTGCTCTGTGAAGTTTAGAAATCTGGGAAGGCTACATATCTCTTAGTTCAACCTCTGAATGAGATTTTCCTTTCTTATTCTTCATATCACCTTTTTCAATAATCAATTTCTTTGATTCCCTGTCAAAGACAACACTCTGAAAAGAAAACGACTCTTCTTCATTGAATGTCTCATTCTCAATGATTTCCAATGATGAATTCTGATGGGTCATATTTCCCAACTGATCAATGGCGGGAAACATTTTCTCAATATCCACCTTGAGATCCATGTATTCAAGGGAGAAGTTTTTTATGTCACTTTCTATGCGGTGGTCTTCTTCCTCTTGCACAACATTTTTCCTCTTTTTTCTGAGAGGAATCTTGTGCAAGCTCTCAATTTTTCCTAGAGGGGGATTATTTTCTCCTTCACCGCCTGAACTACTGTTGGTAACTTTTATAGTTGGGTGGGACATTGGATCATTTCTCTGAGATGTGGTAGTTTTAGGAGTAACAATCGGGGACTGGGCACTCTTCTCGCTGGGACCCTTTCCTTTCTGCTTGTAAAAATCATTAGTACTAAGTATTGTTTCCAAGTCACCAACATTGTGAGAAGGAGGGCCTAAGTTTTTATCTTCTTCTTCACTCAGAACAATATGAATAAATGAATTTATGAATCATATTGTCGGCATATGTTCCACGAAAATCAGTTAGGGTTAAACCCCTTTATCTTTTCATCATATTTCAGATTCACATTGTGGAAGTTATTCACAAACTCATCGATTTTGTTTATATTCCTGAATATAAAGTCTCCAATTTTCCAAGGGTATGAATTCTTTTTTCCATTTCTCATGGAAAAAGTGCAGCCATAAATTATACTACCTTGCTACTTTCATGATAAACATTTTATCAGATACATGACATGGAAGAAAAGAGGGATTTTCCTAGGAGTCGAAAATCATGATAACATTATGATTTTCCATCTTCTCTAACGTCCCCTTTTTATCCAAGAATTTATTTTCCTGGTCAGATATTCTGGGGGTATCTTTACCAAACAATAGTCCTTTGAAAACTGAAATGAAATCATTGTAAACTTCATAAAAATGAAAATAATCCTTGTGTCTCCACAATGTTTGGTACCAAAAGGTAACTGGATCAAGTTCATAGTTCACCCTCTTACAGATAAAAAAATTTGGAAATTGACAACAATATGTTATCGCAAACACCAAATAAGAAGCCATGAATAATTTCTTGTCTTTTTTGTACTATGACAACTGGGAGGAGATTTCAATGGAAATTAGTTTTCCCCAATTGAAAATAGCTTTCTCTTTAACTGTAAAATATAAAATATAAAGAATCATTTGGGAAATGGTGGTGGTGATTTCTTGGCCTGTCAGCCTAGTAAAAAACCAAACAATTTCCCGAAAGGGGTTTTTAAACGAGTTGACCCGAATCTTGGTAATTTCTTCTGGGATAGTCATGATATTCTCCAAGAACTCAGGAAAAAGGTCCAGGATGTTGTCATTCATTTTCAGGAAATCCTTTTAATAATCCTCTCATTTGAAGGTAAGTGTTGGCTCATGGAGCTTCAAGATCTTATGAAATATTTATGATGAAAGAGAGAAGGGGGAACGATCCTGGAGTTGTATGATTCGCTGACTTAGTACGTATTTATCAAACCATGAAATCAGTTCCTTGTAGTCAAAAAACTTAGGGACACACCTTGTGCAAGGAATTCTGGATGTCCAGATCACTTTTTTTTTAGCAGAGGGAGATGAATTGTAAGAATACGCTCTGGACCACTGGAAGTTCTGGTATTCACGCCCAAAAATATGCAAAGTATCATCATAGAACTATTGTTGAGTTGTTGCTTCCATAAGTTGAAGAGAGTGTTCCTTAAACTAGATAATAATTTGTAATGAATCATATCGGGGAGATAATGATAATACAACCCTTGAAAAATCATGTTTTAATGTAATATAATGGAAAATATTCTCAAGCCCTTCTCTTATTAATGAAAATCATTATGGAACCTGCATGATCAGTTATTAGCATTATACCATACTTAATGTGTATTGGGAAAAGTATGAAGATGGTGGGGACAAGCGAGATAAATTAGGATTTGGGAACTTTTGTGAACCCACCAACCCGCGATTATGAATGATCAAAAATAGGCTAAGTGTTGCACTACGGTCAGTCAGACTCAATACAAGAGAAATCAGATAGTTAGGACCTTGGCACTTGCGACAAGTCTAACGTTCATAATGTAGATCACAAATCTTTGGGTGGAAAATGGATATCCCATAACTTGGAATATGAAATATTGAATGCACGATCCCGCGGTTACAAAAAATGGTTAAGTACATAATAACACGATGGTCGGTCAAACTCATGATATGGGAATATGGATGGAGGTGAGGATCTGTGAGCCCGCAAATCCACTATTTTTTAGAAACGAATAAGTATAGTAACTAGAAAGGGAAAAGAGAAGGGAGAAAAGAAAAGGGGAATGAGGGTAGGTATAAAAGAGGGGAAGAAATGGGAAAATAGAAAAGGGGAGGGAATTTTCAAAAGCGGGAATTGATCTCAACACCTTTCCAAGCCAAGCTAATAAATGATATTAACTAAGTTCAAACAAGTCAATGGGAAGTCCCAAACACCACAAATCAATAAGGAAATTATAGTTGTTATAAAACTTGTGATTAAGATGTTTAATTTCAGCAATATGACAAGTTACAACATGACAATTAATATAACAACCCTTAAAAAAATTAATCATGCAATGAAAGGGGGATGAAAATGCAAGCCTAAACTAGAATTTAAATAACAAATGCTTTATGAAATGGAAGATGACACATAACATCCCTACAATATTCAAGACATCAAGACCTAAAGGGCTGAAAATTATGACAGGAATGTAATGAAAGGTGTCAAGGTGTATTTTAAGGGTGAAAGATGAGAATTAAACCCTAAACGTCAAACTTACAAGGATGGAAATAAAGGGTAAATCCTAATCTAACCACAAAATTGAGGGCTTCAAGACAAGGTTAATTCAAGAAGAATACAAGATAACATGCAATATCACCGACTTAGAAAGAGAACTTATTAGGTAAATCAATGACCTAGACCTACATCTTGCTTTACCTTGCCTTTCCAATCCATGCCTTGACTTGCCATGCCTTGACTTTCCATTCCATGTCTTGCCTTGTGTTCACTTTCCATGCTATGTTGTGTCATTCCTTGTTTTTCATTTCCATGCCATGCTTTGTCTTTCCTTTCCATGCCATACCATGCCATGCCTTTCCATGTCATGCCTTTCCTTTCCTTGCCATGGAATTCCATTCCTTATCTTTCCATGGCATTCCACGTCTTGCCTTTTGTTTCCTTTCCATGCCTTTCCATGCCATGCCTTACCTTGTCATGCCTTCTCATGTCTTTCCTTTCCATGCCATGACTTGCCTTTCCTTAACTTTCCATTCCATGCAATGCCATGCCTTACCTTTCCATGCCATGCCATGCCATGCCATACCTGGCCTTGCCTTGCCTTATCATGCCTTGTCTTTCCAAGCCATGCCTTGCCTTGTCACTCCTTGCATTGCCATGCCAAGACTTGTCATTCCATGCCTTTCCTTGCCTTCACTTTCCATGTCATGTCATGCCTTACCTTAACTTGCCTTGCCAATCCCTTCCTTGTCCTTCCATACCATATACCTAAATGGTTTGAGGAGGCAAGTTGCAACTCGCAATAAAACCCAAGATGGCACTCAGATGGATGAACCGTTGATTGCATTAGATCTGGAGCACCGGTTTTCAACTAGTGGGGTTCATCCATTATCATTGTGTTGACTGGAAAACTATTTTTTGGAGGATCTCCAACACTATGGTTTTGCTCAATGAGGCATAGTACAATTTCTGAATGAGAGGTCAATTTTTAAGAACACTATGCTGGAAAATTGTGGGTAGTGTAGTCATGTGGGCCTTGGAAAAATAGACATGTGGGAGATTACGAAACTTTGTTACGCTGCTGGGTTTGGATTTTATGCCCTTGGACCAAAGTGTCAAATTGTCCTTGAATGGCTTGAGGAGGTGAGTTGCAATTCACGATAAAACTAAAATCGGGACTCGGATGGATGAACCGTTGGTTGCATTGGATCTGGGGCACCGGGTTTCAACTAGTGGGGTTTATCCGTTATTATTCCATTGACCGAAAAATCATTTGTTGGAGTATCTCAGGAACTATGGTTTTTCTTAATGAGGCATAGTGAAATTTATGAACGAGAGGTTGAATTTCAAGAACAATGTGCTGGGAAATTGTGGGTAGTGTAGTCATGTGGGCCTTGGAAAAATAAATGTATGGAAGCTTACATAACTCTATTATGCTGCTCGATTTGGATTTTATGCCCCTAGACCAAAGTGTCGACATGTACCTGAATGGCTTGAGGAGGTGAGTTGCAACTTGCGATAAAACTCAAACTAGGACTCAGATGGAAGAACCATCAATTGCATTAGATTCGGGGCACTGATTTTCAACTAGTGGGGCTCATCCGTTGTCATTCCTTTGACTGGAAAATCATTTGTTGGAGGATCTCTGGAACTATGGTTTTTCTCAATGAGGCATAGTGCAATTTCTGAACGAGAGGTCAATTTTCAAGGACAATGTGTTAGGAAATTGTGAGTAGTGTAGTCATGTGGGCCTTGGCAAACAAATGTGCAAGAGATTATAGAACTTTATTATGTTGCTTGGTTTGGATTTTATGCCCCTGGACCAAAGTGTCGACATGTCCCTAAATGGCTTGAGGAGGTGAGTTTCAACTCATGATAAAACTCAAACCGAGACTCGGATGGAAAAACCATTGGTTGCATTGGATCTGGGGCACCGGGTTTTAGCTAGTGGGGTCCATCCAATGTCATTTTGTTTCTAGGAAAACCATTTGTTGGAGGATCTATGGCATTAGGGTTTTTCTCAGTACTTATTACATATGTTTGTCAATTTAACACCTTGTTAGGCTAGGCATGACAAGGTAAGGCATGGAATGGCACGTGAAGGTAAGGAAATGCATGGCATGGAATGGAAAGGCAAGGCAAGGCGTGGCTTGGCAAGGCAATGCAAGGCATGGCATGGTAAGGCAGGGCAAGGCATGACATGGAAAGGTAAGGCAAGGCATGGCATGACATGGTGAGTGAAGGAAAGGCAAGGCATTCCATGGCATGGAAAGGCAAGGCAAGGAATGGAAAGGTAAAGGAAGTGAAGGAAAGGCATGGCAAGGTAAGGCAATGCAAGGCATGGCATGGCATGGCATGGCATGGCATGAAATGACAATGCAAGGCATGGCATGGGATGACAAGACAAGGCATGGCATGGCATGGCATAGCATGGTAAGGTAAGGTAAGGAAAGGAATGGCATGGCATGTGAAGGAAATGAAAGACATGAAATGGAAAGGCAAGGCATGGCATGGCAAGGCAAGGAAATGCATGGCATGGAAAGGCATGGCATGGCATGGAAAGACATGGAAAGGCAAGGCATGACATGGAAATGCAAGGAAAGGCATGGAATGGCATGACAAAGCATGACATGGAATGGAAATGAAATGCATGGCATGGCGTGGCATGGCAAGGAAGGCAAGGAAAGGCATGGCATGGAAAGGAAAGACAAGTGAAGGAAAGGTAAGGAAAGGTAAGACAAGTGAAGGCAAGGCATGACAATGCAATGCAATTGAATGCAAAACAAGGAAATGCAAGTGAATGCAAGGCAAGGCAAGGCAAGGAAAGGCATGGCAAGGTAAGGCAAGGCATGGAAAGGTAAGAAAAAAAAGGCATGGCATGGCAAGGCATGGAATGATATGTCATGGCAAGGCAAGGCAAGGCATGGCATGAAAATGCATGCCAATGGGATGAAATAACATGGAATGAAAATGCATGTCAATGGCATGGCATGACATGGCTTGGAAAGGCATGGAAATGGTATGTCAATGGCATGGAAATGCATGGCAATGGAATAGCATGGAAATGGCATGCCATGACATGGCTTGGCAAGGCATGACAATGGCATGGAAATGCACGGCCATGGCATGGAAACGCATGACAATGACATGGCATGGAAATGGCATGGCATGAACAAGTTTGTGGGATTGGCAATGGCATGGAATGAACACGTTTCTATGGTGTGTCATGAAATGTAACATCAAAACCTTTATTTGTAGGTGGAAAATGATACCCATTATAATATCTAGTTTCCATGTGAACTCTCTCATTGTATTGATCAAAATCAATAAGTTTAGTGGACATCATGGAAGAACGAATTAATGTTAGTAATAATTGATGGGTTTAACAAAATTTACATATACCCATGGCATGACATGGAAATTAAGGAATGGCATGGCATGGCATGCGAAGGCAACGAAAGACAAGGCATGACATGACATGGAAAGGCAAGACAAGACATGACATGACATGGCAAGACAAGGCATGGCAAGGCATAGCATAGCATGGCATGGAAAGGCATGGCATGGCATGGCATGTGAAGGCAAGGAAATGCATGGCATAGCAAGGCAATGCATGGCATGTCAAGTCAAGGCAAGGCAAGGAAAGGCAAGAAAAGGAAAGGCATGGTAAGGCAAGGCAAGGCAAGGCATGGCATGGCAAGAAAATTGAAGGAAATGAATGATATGAAAAGTGAAGGCAAGGAAAATCATGCCATGGGAAGGCAAGGCATGGAAAGGCAAGGCATGGCATGGAATGGCAAGGCAAGGCATGGAACACATTTTGATAATTCACAAATATGATATATTTGTTCAATTATTCCTTTTACATGCATTGTTTATAGTTGAAGGTTTGTACCAACAACTTATATGACTTAACCTCGTTTGTAATAAAATTAGTTTAATTTAATATATATATATATATATATATATATATATATATATATATATATATATATATA